>ML210446.1:9832-24390 GCA_004369085.1 Coprinopsis marcescibilis | reverse complement strand
AACAGGCCCTATAGTGTAGTAGTAATATTGCTTTCACTTGTGTCTAGGGCCCTTGGTTCAATTCCTGTTAATGGTATTTTTTTTCTCCAACTTACAAAATTAACTTGACAACTACAGATTCCTTTTTGACTGATTTTTTTTGATTATATATAAATAGATTCATGTATAAAATTTTCCAATTGCAGGCAGCACAACACTGTACATCAAGTTTCCAAGGAGTATATGGGGAGTGTACGAGGAGTATACGGGGAGTGTACAAGGAGTGTATGAGGAGTGTATGGGGAGTGTACGAGGAGTGGATATACAGTGCATAAGCTGTGTTCATGTTGTGTCTGCACTGTGTCCATGTTGTGTACAATATGTGTGCGAGGAGTGTACGAGGAGTATACGTACACCCGTGGGCCAGTGTAAAGTACTCCAATATCCGAGTCTTAGCCAACCCCCCCAGCCAGGGTTTTGGTTTTCTTCCAGGTTTTCCTGCGAACCTGTGCTGTTCGGCTGGTAGAGCAGGAAGGTGTGTATGCAAGACGATATGCTGTGCATCCTGAGTCTCGGGCCGCCAAGGAATGAATTTGGTGCCCGTCAAGAGTCACATGAATGAGCGAGGCTGTGTGTCTCTGACAGCGTGTAAGACGCACACCGCTTGACCACCCGCCTTCATATTTGCCACCCCAGTCCACAGCTTGTATACCCCCACCAACTACCAACACATTCAACATTCACTGTACTCCATACGATGGACACAGGAGCATTGAACTTGGTATGTGGTCTTAATCGTATAGAAAACTTTCCAACGATCTAACGACCTCGTAGCAAAAGAGGAAGGCGAATCGAGGTCAAAACAAGCGAAAGCGCAAGGCCATGTCCACCGATCGTTCTGAGTCAGAGCAAGAGGAAGGCTCGTCAGTTGAGACTCAGCTAGCTGCACTCCCAATTGGCGCTATTGACGTCGAAGAAGGTGGTGTGCCTCATGTTTGGGAAAGCATTTCTATAGACGTTAACGCGATCCCCCACCATCTACCCGCAGATTCCACATCCGCTGTACTCCGTACGATGGACGCAGGAGGATCAAACCTGGTATGTGTGCTCAAATCTTACGAGAGGTTCAACAGTCATCTTACGGTGTCCTAGCGAAAGAGGAAGGCAACTCGACGTCAAAGCAAGCGAAAGCACGAGGCCAAGGGCACCGATCACTCTGAGGCAGAGCAACAGGACAGCTCGTCAGTTCTGACCAAGCTAGCTGTGGTCTCAACTAGTACTATCGTCGTTGAACAAGGTAGCGTGTCCCTTACCAGGAAAGAGTTATTAGAGACTCTAACTGGCCCTCTCAAGACTCGCCAATAGCCCAAGTACACCCGGCAACGGGACTTCCACCATCAGTTCCGAAAGAGGACACAAATAAATGTCCATCGTCTCAAGGTTAGTCAACCAGTGTCACGGACACTCCACTAGTATTGATTACTTATATCTAGTGGACCTTGGTGGATGGAGGAATGCTCAACAACGCGCAGGAAGTGTGCACATTGAAGGGTCCGCTACGCTGATCAGCGCCCGGAATTATGTCAACATCTATAATACCAACGTTCAGCCTGATAGCTCCGAGAGTGGTATGCGTATCTGTATCGGTGGTATGTCCCATTTCCTGACCTGGATTTGGACCTAGATGCGGAGCTACTCGGGAAGCTCCTTCCATGGATCAGCGAGATCAACTACCACGCCATTCAGGCCGACAACTATAGGAAACGGGCTGCGGGGACAGGAGATTGGGCCTTTGACGACCCAGTCATTAGCAAGTGGCTGGAGGGTGCGCTTCACATTCTGTGGGGTGTTGGCATGCGTAAGTGCGATATACATATACTTGGAGTACTGTTCTGACCCCATTCCATGCTCTTAGCGGGTGCCGGAAAGACAATATTATCGTATGCCGCCCTGGCCTAATCAGCGATAATCTTCCGACTGACATGATGTAGATCTATTATCATTGACCACCTTACGAAGAAAGCCAAGGCGAAGCAGCGCATATGTGTTGCGTATGCCTTTGCTCGTTATACGGACCTATTTACGGGCGATCAGGTTCTTGGTGGCCTCCTTCGCCAGATCGTCCAAGACCACCCCTTCACACTTCCATTTGTGAAGCCCATGTATCTCTATCATCGCTTCCATGACACTCGGCCGGCCCAGCTTGAGATCTTGGAGGTCATTCGAGCCATCTTTGCCTCTGATCTATTTGACGAGAAGGTCTGTGCCCTGGATGGTCTGGACGAGGCTTTCGAGGATACCCAGGTCGACGTTCTTGACGCTCTTGCAGACCTCCCGGCAAATTTGCTCCTCATGTCATGGCCACTACCGCTGCTCAAAGACCGTGTGCCGGATGCGGCGTTCATCGATATCATGTTACACGAGGCCGACATCATCCAAATGATTGAGGACAAGATTGGGCACATGCCGAGGCTGCAAAACCTGCTGGAGAAGGGGGATTTGAAGGAGAAAGTTCTTAAGACTGTGCTCAAAAAGTCATCAGGGATGTGAGTGGGTCGGGTACAACTGCAGTGTATCATCTGCTCGCCAATTGGTTTGTAGGTTCTTAGTGGCCTCACTACAGCTAGACATGCTCGGTAGCTGCATCCATATCAAGAGCCTAGACATGGCACTGCAGGTGCTTCCTGTGGGTGTTAATGCCATGTATGAGGCCACTATGGAGCGTATTAATGGTGGTCCAGCAGCCGAGTTGGCCCTTGGTGCCCTGACCTTGCTTGCATACACTCATGAGTCACTCAAGATGGACGATCTTCTACATGCACTTGCTGTTGAAATGGACCCATTCAAGTATGATTCCAACCTTCTGGTTGACCCTGACACAGTACTGTCTGCATGCTGTGGGTTGATTACTTTTGAACCAGAGACAAAACTTGTCTGCCTTGTTCGTATGTGTCATTTCCACTTTAATTGCCTGGATTATAGCTTATGCTCCACATTTAGACTACACTGCACAGGACTTTCTGGTCACCTACCTTCCAAAGGTGGGGGTTGATGCAGAGGCCATGTTGGCTTGCACATGTGTTGCTCGCCTTCAAGGTTGTGGGTTTGCAAACCACAATGGCTATATTGATTATGACATTGACCCACCTTTCACCTACCATCCCTTTCTTACATATGCCCATCGCACCTGGGCAATCCATGCACACTCAGCATCACTCCCAGCCTTTGTTGTGGAATTCATCCTGCAGTGCCAACACTTTCCCTGGAACCATCCTTTCCGCAAGCCATTTGACCATCTCAATTCCATTCAGCTTGCTGCTGCCTGCAACTTCCACAGTCTCCTTGCACAGTGGCTGGGTTTGGATTCCTCTCCAACCACCTATCCATCTCCTTTTCTCCTCAATATCAACTCCAAATCAGCACGTGGCCGCACTGCACTAGCACTTGCTGCTGTCTGTGGACATCTCAAGACTGTAGAGCTGCTCATTGGGGTTGAAGGCATTGATACCCAATGCTTTGACAGCTATGGATGGTCACCCCTAATTGCAGCATCACAGGCAGGCCATGTTCAGGTTGTAGACATGCTTCTGGGAGTTGTTGATGCAGACCATGTCAATGCAGGTTCCACAACTGCACTCATAAAGGCAGCACGGTGGGGTTACACAGAAGTCATGAAGTCCCTTCTTTGTGTCCAGGGAATCAATGTCAATGCAATGGAACCTGACACTGGTGATGGAGAGGGTGATTGAGCTCTTACCATTGCAGCCAAGAATGACCAGCTAGATGCAGTTCAACTGCTGCTTGGAGTTGATGGCATTGATGTGAATGCATCACATTGGTGTAATGGAACAGCCCTTGCATATGCATCCAGATGGGGGCATATAGCCATTGTCAAACTCTTGCTGCAGCAAGAGGACATTGAAGTCAATTTCTCACAGTGCCTGGAGGGGTCAGCACTCATGCAGGCAGCCTTTGAGGGGCAAAAAGATGTGGTTGAGCTGTTGCTGCAGCAAGAGGAGATTGATGTCAATGCAACAAGATCTGATGGACATTCAGCACTATCATTGGCATTGAAGGAAAACAAATGGAGATCCAACAAAATCAAGTTGGAGATTGCTGAGTTGCTTCATGCCCATGGGAAAATAGGGCTTTATTAGTATAGGTCATATTTATTTGTTTGCTCTCAAATATTTTGTTCTGCACTTCTGTATTACAATTGTATTTTCTGATGGCCAAGATCCAGTCCATATTTTTTGGGCTAAAACTTGAGAAACATCAAACAAAAAGAGACAAGGAGCCAGCTGACATGGGTTCAAGAATGGGAAAGAACAACAATTGGATGAACAGGTGAGGATGGTGTATGGCATGGGTGCACAGGAACTCATGCTATTCAAGGTATCTTCCCCTGCAGGAAGCACCCAATGCTTGAATCGGAGTTATGCCCACCCTGCAGCTTGCACCACTCTCCCTATATTCAACCTCTGCATCACCAATGTCACTTTGTTGAATTGTCTACAACCTCCTGTACACCACATTTCCAAAGGGTACTTACTATACATGGTGATTATAATGTGCATGCATGTCCTTCAGTCCATCCTTTCTCCTCAGCCTGCAGTCTATATGGGCAAAATCCCCAAATCAATATATTATAAAGACCACAAAATCATTGAGTGAACATACTGCACAACATTGCCCACTCATCCCGCCTGCCATGCTCCCCTTCCCACAAGCGGGTTTGAGAGCATAGCAACACCCTAGACAAAAGTAGTCCACAAATCAGTCAAGTTACCACAGGGCTTACCAGCTTCCTTTTCTCCCCTCGCTTCTCTGCTGCATCGGTTCGTACATCCCGTGTCTCCCACTCCTTCGGCTCCTCAGAGATGCCATTCAGCCTGGAGAATCCCACCACAGATCGCAGTGTATGCAGTTACACCCAGCTTTACTCGATGTGCGCTCCATAGATCAATCGCGGTTATCGATGTTGATGAGGGTCTAGGTGCAGGACAATGATCAGGGGATGGGTCTCCTGAATTCGCTGCTTCTCAAGATGACGAAGCATGAGAGGTCGATGGTACTCTCGGGGACGGCACAAGGAATCGGTGCACTGTCGATGGCGTAGATGATGCCGTTGACGAAGAGATACAGTGGCAGGTCGTGACTATGACGCGTCTGGCGTCGAACTGGATCTGCCACGGTTGCCCGAACGGACCTGCCATCCACCACGGATGAGAGTGACACCGTTGTTCCTCATTGTGCCGCAGCCACGGATAGAACGCCGAACAAAGGAGACGAGGGGTCGCGGAAGGGTCTAACGTTGGACGTGGATGGAGGCAAATAGAGCGATGGGCGAGCAGGTCACATTGACGAATCCGGGACGCCAGCAGCATCGTCCTTACCACTACCCCCTCTCATCATCATATTCGTCCACCGCCATGGCGGGGTCCTGCAACTCATTCTCGAGTATCCACATTGGGCAAAGTGGTGTATGGTGTTGATTTGGACGTTGAGCGAGCGCGGGGAACGAGTTGCTGGTCCTCGATATGGGGAGAGCGGCAGTACAGAACGGGTCGGAGAGGATGACATTGTGCTGATAATGCTGCTAATTCCGGTTGCCAGCACGACGATGGAGGAGCGGGAACGAAGCTAGCATGGCCGCGATGTTTCTGGTGGGGCATTCGACTTCCCCATGCCTACGATTCACAGTGTCGGAATATATTACAACAAGCCAGAGAGTGTGTTTGCAAGCGCACCTTGTAAGCCAGTGACCGGCTGTCAAATTCCGGGGCTCTGTTCCGCGATATCGCCCAATGGAAAGCATACAACCCCGCGCCAGAGACCTTCTCAATGAGGCTATGAGCGAGACTAATACTTGGACCTCAAAATTTGTCCTGCCCAGCGACTGTGATGCGCTGAGGCTGCTAGGCGGTCGGGCGCTCGTCGTAAATGTAACGCGAGCTGCGATGCTCGTCGCGTTGAACAGCTATCTCCGGCCGGGCGGCCACACTAATGTCATCTGAACGACACGGTCGACCAAGCAAGGTTGCGTTTGGTTTCGAAGATCTACCGCTTGTCAGACTGCGGAGGGCATTCAGCTTTGGCGCAAGGAAGTATACTGGTGATACGTCTCTGAATTGGACGTGCACAGGTGGCACCAGCTACAACAAAGGTCCATGCTCTGTCAATGACGATGGAAAATAGACTGCGAGCGCAGACACCGTCGCAGCCCGACGAGTACGGCCGGCACCTTGAACGCAACTGGTACTTTTATGCTTGAGGAGCCTTCGGTGCTCTTACCGCAGCAGGGTGCAACGACGAATGAGCCCTGAGGCTGCTAGACACCAGCGACGAGAATGACAGGTTCCTTCAGCTGCCACGCTTGCATTTCGCATCGCAGTGCCCTCCGTAGACCGTACACCGCGATTTCAAAGTACATGCATGAGAAGCACAATAGATTCAATAGCCGCGAACTGCTCTCCGGTCCGTCCTCGCCCTTCAGCCTGCGCCCTAGACCTTGAATCCGAATTGGTAGATGTCCAAGAACGGAGAACCACTGAATGAACGTACCCCGCAACATCGTCCATTCATCCCGCCCACCACGCTACCCTAACCACAGGCTGTTCCAAAGCGCAGAGAAATTCTGGAAGAGCGCAATACTCGATTCAGCGACCTATCCAACAACACGAAACGAAGGGTAGGCTGCCCACCAGCAAGTTCTATTCTTCCCCTCGCTTCTCTGCTGCATTGGTTCCCACACCCCGCGTCTATCGCTCCCTCGGCTCCTCACAGGGGCCATTCACACCCGACACCCCGGAGCATCCCATTGCGGATTGCAGGACAAGCAGTGGCGACCAACATTACTCGAGGGGCGGATGCGCTCCTGAGACCAATCGCGGTTGTCGATGCTGACGAGGGGTTGGGTGCAGTCTTCGACGCCAATCAGGACATGGGCCTGGTATATTCGCTGCTTCTCGAGACAATGAAGCGCATTTGGATGAACCATGGAGTTGATGGGGAGGACAATTAGGGTTAAATTGAACAGTCGAAAGATGGCGCAGGCGGTGCCGATGACGAAGAGATACAGTCGCAGCTTGATGAGAGCGGCCGTGACTATGACGCGTCGTGTCGCCCTGGATTTGCGGGGTTGCCCTAGCTGACTGGCGATGTCCAAGGACCTGCTCTCCACTACCGATGAGGATGATACGCTCGTTGTGCCGCAATTACAGATAAAGCCCGCAACGAAGGGGACGACGGGCGGCAGCAGGCGGATCTAAATCTAATGCGGAAGCGCGTAGATCCGGGCAGGTGTATGGTGTTCATTTGGACGTCGGGCGAGAGAGCGGGGAATGAGTTGTTGGACTTCGTTCTGCGAGGAACGATGTGCGGCCGAAAAGGAAGACAATACGCTGTGAGTACTGCTAATTGTACCGGGGTGGTATTCGATGTGCCGACTTCTAAATTCGACGTCAAACGATTCACAATGTCAGATTATGTGACAACGATCCAGAGGGAAAGGGTGTGCAAACGCACCTTGTAAGCCAATGACTGGCTGTCCAGTTCCGCGGATCTGTTGCACGATATCTCCCAGTGTAACCCATACATCTACACGCCGTAGCATCTAGTCTTCAATACTGCCCGATTTTGAGCATGGCGCCCGAGTGCTGGCTGGTCCAGACGTAGTGCGCTGGCCAGGTACATGCAGCACTCGAGATCTTCGAGTTCCCGAAACCTGGCTCCGGGGCTCTATATAGGGTGGCGGGCCAGTTGGTGGAGGGTGGTCGCGTCGTGATAAAATGATAGGCCGTAGATCCCGGGGGAGGAGGCACTGGGACGCGATTGAAGGTCCTATGATGTATGCTAGCTGCGTTGGATTGCGGACGGTTCCGGATTCAAAGTGGACAGGTGCTGCTGTGTTGGCGGTGTACTGCTCGATTGGCTACGAAGCTGTGGGATCGTAGTTGCAGACAGTGGGTGGGTTGTAAGCCGAGTGGCGCAATTGGAGGAACGACGAGCATGAGAGGAACGGAGCTGATACACCGTTAGGGCAAGCAATTATAGAGAGGTACGAAAGAACGCACAGTTCGTATACAGTGACATGCTATTCGCCAGTCAATCTGATGCTCAACGCCCAATACCCAGTGTTATCCTCCATATCAGCGATACTCTGGCAGGCCAAAGCACCAAGTCAGAGGAGGGATTCAGCAAAGCAGAGGTTGGCAACGTACCTCATTAACCGCACCGCGATCGACTTCCACGCGAACAACTGCTCAATGAGGCTACGAGCGGGTTAGAAGTCCAGGACTTCGTTATTAGTCTTGCTCAGCGACTGTGATATGCTGAGGCTGCTGGGCGTCGGCTAGGCGGTCAGCCGCTCGTCGTGGATGTAGCGCGAGGCTGAGCTCGGTGGCAGAAATACTCGGCTATCTCCGGCAGGGCCGCCGGACCTACGATGTCATAATAGTACAGCGTCGACTCTTGAACTTCAGGGCACTGTCCACTGTCCAGCTGAGGGTACTCATTACAATCGCTCCTTCCAACCCCTCAAACTCGTTCATAGCCTCTCCAGTATTACCCTATAAAAAACGATTGTGGCCTGTCAAGTTCTCCGTTTGCCCAGCCTCAGGTGCGCTGCCTCGTACAGGCTTCTCCCACCCTCAGCTGCCCCACAGCGCCTGTCACCATCTTTGCGTGAGTACAGTGGCTTCTTCTCCCGTTCGGCTGGCACTCGAAAGGTTGGGTAGGACAAAGTCCTGGAAACTTTTGCTGCTACCAAAAACAGCAAAGTCCGTGTGAATGAGGTCGCAGAAGAGAGCCAGGGCGATGCTAGGAGGGCCGCAAAGAGGGTCTGTCGAAGATGAGATGACGATTACGCACGGCGTTCCATCCTGTCCTGTGCGCTTTTCCGTATCCGAGGTTGAAGACAGAACGAGCGCCACTGTAAACCCCCACTCCCGACGAAGACGAAGGTTGATCTCGCCTGTTACACTTGCTTCTCGATGTACTGGAGTCGCAGTGACGCTGATGAGGAAGAACACGAATACAATGAGCTCCTTGTATGTCGAGGGCTCGGTTGCACGCACCTGGGCGCCCATCTATTACACCTGGAAAACTCCTGGGAGCTTCGGTATAGCTCTTGATAGCTGCAATATAAGCACTAAACCATGTCAGCTAATTTCGCAATTTCTCGATCTTGTAACCCAGCCCACGACAAGGGACAGTGGCTCTCCCTTCAGCCAGTGCCTAACCATACGCACGAACAACCAACTCACCAGCGTGGTGCCCTCTATCGATACGCGGAGAGGTCACGCTTCATCTCCATGCAGAATGAGATCGAAAGTCGAGAGTTGAGAGTTGAGAGCATTCGGAAATCGTCGGACGTTTGCCACAGGCGCTTGAAATAATATCAAAGTATGGATGTGGATAAGAGGAGGCTGAACGGATCCAACATCAGGTGAGTACTAAGACTCGTTCCAGGCCCATTGTAGGTGATATACCGACCCGAGCCTTGATTTACTCTCGATGACTTTTATGGCCGTTCTGCTGTGCACGCGGGCTGACAGTTCAATAAATTTAGCGCCCGTCAAGTCACATGAATACACAGGGCTGTGGGCCTTGCCCAATGCTTCCGAGGTCCGACAGCGTGTGTAGAACACAGCCAATCCCCCTCATTGTCGTTTACCCTCGTCCACAGCATACGATCCCCCACCATCTGCTCGCACTCTCACTCTGCATACCCTCTAGACAAACGCACGATGGAAACAGGATTTCGGAACTGGGCAAGCAATTTCAGTTATATAGCTTGACAGGAAACTAAATGACGCCTTAGATGAGGAAGAAGGTGCGAAAACGCCAGGAGAAACTCGACGCAGTAGTGGGTGAGAGCGCTAGGCAAGAGCAAAAGGAGGGCTCGTCAGTCGCTCCCCAGCTAATCGCGCCCACAAGTAGCCCACGCAACGTTGACCAAGGTAAAGTACCTGCAGTTCTGAAAATCGCTCGATGCTTCGATAGATGCTAATCCTGTCCGACGGCTGGACAGGGCCAAGACCACCCCAAGGAACAGCATTTCAAGCATCCGCTCCCAACGAGACTATGGACAACCCGCATATGGCTTCACAAGGTTAGAGATTCACTGTCGACCTGTAATCCAACCTGACCGCGTATATAGTGAGACCATCGATTACAGGAGGCAGCAACTCACATGAAGAAGGCCAGCCAGTGAAGACTGAGCCCATTGCGCCCACACCAGGCCCTATCACTATCGATCAAGATGGTGTGTACTTTAACTGTAGTCTCGAACAGATACTGATATTGATGTCGATCTTACTCTGAAGGCTCGCCGCAAACGGCACCTCAAGCAACACCCATAGGCATAATGGACACTCTTCATATGACTGCTAACGGTAAGTAATTGGTTGTGGACGATAATCCGTACTGATCCTTTATATGCAGAAGAAGTTGGATTGGGAGGCGGAATACTCAACAACGCACATGGGGTACACATCCAGGGGTCTACGCTTATCAGCGCACAGAACATCACCACCAACATAGTACATAACACTATCGTTCAGCCTGACGTCTCCGAGAGAGGTGCGTACATAGTTGTTCCCTATTATGCCTTTGATTCTCATGAAGATCTGGATGTAGATATGGCGCTGTTCGAGAAGATTGTGGGATGGCTTAGCGACATCAACTATCATGCTATCCAAGCCGATAACTATGGAAAGCGAGCGGAGGGAACAGGGGAGTGGGCCTTCGACGACCCAAAGATCGTCGAGTGGCTAGGGGGAGTTCTGGGAGTCTTATGGGGGGTTGGCATGCGTACGTCCATCATACGACTGGTACAACAGGATTGGGACTGACATCTCTGGGTTTATAGCCGGCGCTGGAAAGACGGTACTAGCGTACGTTGTTTCTTCGTCAGTCGGGTATCGTACTGACGACGGTGTCAGGTCGATCATCATCGATCATCTTCTGCAGAAGGCCAAGGCTAACAAGCGCATCTGCGTTGCGTTCGCCTTCAGTCGGTACACCGACCAGTTCACGGGCGACATGGTCCTAGGTGGGCTCCTTCGCCAGGTCGTCCAGGACCATCCGACCACTCTCGCATTTGTAAAGCCCATGTACGACTATCATCGCCAACGAAAAACCCGACCGTCGCAGAAGGAGCTCCTGGACGTCATCCGGGCCATCTTCAACTCGGACCTATTCGACGAGAAGTTCTGTGCCCTTGACGGTCTGGATGAAGCTTTCCCTGATACCCAGGTCGATGTTCTCGACGCTCTTGCAGACCTTCCAGCAAACCTACTTGTCATGTCGCGCCCACTTCCTCTACTCAAGGAACATATCCCAGATGCAACCTTCATCGACATCATTGTACACGAGGCCGACATCATACAGATGATTGAGGACAAGATTGGCCACATGAAGCAGTTGCGGAACTTGCTGGAGACAGCTGATTGGAAGGAGAAGGCTGTCAGGAGACTGGTGGAGAAGTCATCTGGGATGTGAGTGATTTCCTTTGAAAGGATTGATCATCCATTCATGCATTGTTATAGGTTCTTAGTGGCATCCCTCCAGCTTGAGTTGCTGGCTAAATGCAATAACATCAAGGAGTTGTGCTCAGCACTGGACACACTTCCAATTGGTGTTAACCCCATGTATAAGGTTACCATGGAGCGGATTGAGGGACAGCAGGGATTTGATTTGGCCATTCAAGCACTGACCTGGCTTGTATATGCCCGAGAGTCACTCAAGATGGATGATCTCCGACATGCACTTGCTGTCGAAATGGAAACATTCAAATATGATTTCAACCTTCTGGTTGACCCTGACACAGTACTGTCCGCATGCTGTGGGTTGATCACTTTTGAACCAGAGACAAAACTTGTCTGCCTTGTTCGTGTGTGTCATGTCCACTTTAATTGCCTGGATTATGGCTTATGCTCTAAATTTAGACTATACTGCACGTGACTTCCTGGTTGGCTACCTGCCAAAGGTGGGGGTTGATGCAGAGACCATGTTGGCTTGTGCATGTGTTGCTTGCCTTCAAGATTGTGGGTTTGCAAACTACAATGGCTTCATTTATGGTTATGGTGACGATGTTTTCACCCACCATCCATTTTTGGCATATGCCCATCGCAACTGGGCAACCCATGCACACTCAGCATCACTCCCAGACTTTGTTGAGGAATTCATCCTGAAGTGCCAGCAATTTCCCTGGAAGTATCCTTTAAGTGGCAGATTTGACCATCTTAACTCCATCCAACTTGCTGCTGCCTGCAACTTCCACAGTCTTCTTGCACAGTGGTTGGGTTTGGATTCCTCTCCAACCAACTACCCACCTCCTTCCCCTCTCAATGTCAATTCCAAATCACCTGACGGTCGCACAGCACTAGCATTTGCTGCTGGCTGTGGACATCTCAAGACGATAGAGCAGCTCATCAGGGTTGAAGGTGTTGATACCCAATGCTTTGACAGGGAGGGATGGTCACCCCTAATTGCAGCATCATGGGCTGGTCATGTCCAGATTGTAGACATGCTTCTGGGAGTTGTTGATGCAGATCATGTCAATGCAGGTTCCACAACAGCACTCATGTGGGCAGCAGTCTGTGGCCAGATAGAAGTCATCAAGTCCCTTCTTTGTGTCCAGGGCATCAATGTCAATGCAAGAGAGTCTGGCACTCATGATGGAGAGGGTTGTTCAGCTCTCATCCTTGCAGCCTGGTATGGCCACCCAGATGTAGTTCAACTGCTGCTTGGAGTTGATGGCATTGATGTAAATGCATCACATTGGAAGGATGGGACAGTCCTTGCATGGGCATCCAGACAGGGTCAGATAGGCATTGTCAAACTTTTGCTGCAGCAAAAGGACATTGACATTAATTCCTCACAATGCCAAGAAGGGTCAGCAGTCATCCAAGCAGCATATTATGGTCAGAAGGACATGGTTGAACTGTTGCTGCAGCAAGAGGGGATTCAGGTCAATGATACAAGACCTGATGGACATTCAGCACTATCGTTGGTATTGGAGGAAAAGTCATGGGTATCCAGAACAATCAAGTTGGAGATTGCTGAGTTGCTTAGGGCCCATGGGGCCCAATAGGATTTTTTTACTGATTATATTTATTTGTTTGCTCTCTAGTAATTTGTTTGGTATTTCTGTATTAAAATTGTATTTTCTAAGAGAAAAAGCCAGCCATGTCTATTGTGCTATGTTAAGGATCCAGCTCAAATTCTTGGGCTGCTACTCAAATAATATGAAACATGGTTCACAGTGGGTGCCATTTCAAGGCCCCCAAGTACATTCAGACTTCAATCAGTCAATCAAATCATCCAATTGAATATATGCATAGCAGCCAAGTTACCAAGTATGTGTTGAGCACCTGCAACAAGAATTGCAAGCAGCTGGGCAGTTACAGCACATAAACAGACTTCACACTAACTTGTTTCATGAAGGAACATCTTCAACATATCTTTGGTCAATCATGTAGCTACAGTAATAATTTTAATTCAACATCATATATGCCATGAAATAGCAAATGAACACAAGTATATTGAGGATTTCTTTAATTAAAACTCATTTTACTCAGATCTCAGCCCAGGGGAAGTGTAGCCCCAAGTCTAGTGAACATTTCTGCATTTAAATTGGGCAAAATGGTACAGAATCCATTGACTTATTAGCCATACAAGTAAGGTCCACATTGTTACACTATCTCCAATGGGGGAACATCAGGACAAATGGATTCAAAAGTAGATGAATATGACAAAGCAGAAATGGAGTATTTTAGGAACTTAGGGTTGTTTGATTATTTGATAAAGACTCTGAGGTGAGTCATGGAAATGTTTTAGGATAGATAATGGACACAAGGCAGATAAAGAATATGAGGAGAACATGAGTTTCTTATTTATTGTACAATAATGGATGGAACTTATTGATTGTATCGATAAGAGATAAAAATAGTGTATGTATTTAAACCTACCTTTCTAGGTAGTTGTACTTTAGCTTTGATCTTGTTTCTCTACTGTCACTTGATAGCTTTGCAAATAAGACTTTGATTAGTCTTCTTGTTGACTGTCATCCTGAACTCAAATACAGAAAGCTTGATTGTCTTGATGTTAGCTCATCTTGACTTCACTTGCGAATCTATCAATGAACAACTAGGATGTACTACTCATCCTGCATCATAACAGAAGAGCAAAGCTACTTAACCAAAACCTCATCGATTGGGAAGGACCTATTGCCAAAACAGCCAACTACAAACAACAAGGACACGTCATACCAATCAGAAGATCGGCAGAACCACCAACCATATCTGTGTTACGCTATCTGCCATAGCGGTTATGCGCCCTGTATGTGTGGGACCCCTAAAAATCGCATAAAGTATATTTTACGAGTTGTACTCAGCTCAAAAATGCGAAACCCGTTGTATAGACTACAACAGGTATATTCTAAACAAATGCCACTACCCCAGTACGAATGGGCACCAAGGGTTGAGACTTAGAACGGAGGTCGTCAACTAACACCACCAGAATGAAGGAATATAGTAAGAGAACTATCGTCGATCATTGTCATCCATACAAGT
>ML210445.1:0-27131 GCA_004369085.1 Coprinopsis marcescibilis | reverse complement strand
ACGCACGCACTCAACACACACTAAACCCACACACACTACCCCCTCCCCTCCCCCCTCTCCAACTCCTCCCACGTCCCCAACTCAAAAAAACTGGGCAGCCGCTCCCACACCTCCCGCCTCCCATCCTCATGCACACCCTTACTCCACTCCACACACACCCCGCACACCCCCAGCCGCTCCCACCGCGTGTACTGCCGCAGCGGGTTCGGAGCCTTGGCGAGCGAGATGAGGTTCCACTCGGATTGCGGGCCGCGCGTGTGGGCGCAGCTTGTGAGGGTGAGGGACGAGAGGGCGGTGAGGAGCGGGTTCGAGGAGGGTGGGGTAGGTGTGGGGTTGTTGTTGTGTTGGTGGTGGGTGGATGAGGGATGGTGGTGGTGGGCGGAAGAAACATCAGATATCGTCCGGTGCGAGGCAAGCAGCGCAGCGAGGCTCAAGCTCGACCCTCCCCCATTCCCACTCCCACTCCCACTTAACCCACCCCCACCAAGCCCACTCCGACACTCGGGGCTCCGCTGGAAGAGCATCAGGAAGCTATACGAAACGCTCATCTCCGCCCACCGCAGGCGCTCCCTGCCCACCAAACATACGCACTTGAGCTTCCAGCCCAGTTCCGCCTCCCTCCTTTTCGCCTGTACATTCGCGTGCCCATTCGCATCGAGGGACTTGGAATGGCCGCTATCCTCACTATCAGACTCCGACTCGTTACGCGAGTTCCTCCTGGTGATATCCGGCGTAGGCGCAGGCGTTGCAGGGAGCTGGCTATCCCCGCCCTTGCTGCGTTTCTTGGACGCGGCTTTGGCAGCCCGCTGCTCCCCGTCCTTCATAAGCCGCCGGAGGCTCATACGCGCGACGCAGTAGTAGGCGTAGGGCAGGACCGTGAGCACGTTCGTCTCGTGCGCGAGCGAGATGGCGCGCATGATGCTGTCGCTTTTGTACCTCTCCTGCTGTTGGGGTTGTGGTTGCGGTGCACCGCTATTTGCATTCCCGTTTGTATACTCGCTGTTGTACGAATGCTGCAACTGAGACTGGGAGTGCGCTCGCAGGTTCGCCACGGATGCACGGCCACCCAGCGTCGATTGCTGCCGGCTTGTGGCTTTCGCGTTGTACTCGTCAAATGTGGTGGGGAATTTGAGTTTGAGGAGCGCGAGGCAGCGCTGGCGCAGGTTGCGGATGAGGTATTTGGTGGAGAGGCGGAGAATGCCCGAGATAAAGTCCAGCACCTCGTCGAGGGTCGCCGTCGGTCGTAGGAGCTCAAAGTATCTGCAATGTGAAACGCGTGAGTACTATGTTCTCAAGGCAATATAGAAGTGGGGATTATTTAGAGAAAAAGAAGAGAGAGAGTAGAGATGAAGAAAGTGGGCAGGTACTAGGAAGGGACACGTACGAAGGGTTGTACACCGCATTGAGCAGATCCTCGAAATCCTTCTCGTCGTCGCCGGAAAGAACGATGATGTGGCATCCGTCCAGCACCATATCCCCTCCGTCCCCGTTCACAACCGGCGGCTGCGGCACATCGAACAGACCGGCAAAGACCTCGCTGTGGTTGGCGAGGATGGTCTGGTGCACGCGGAAGAGCTTGGTCTCGACCTGCAGCACAATGCTGCCGTCGTGGAACCAGAACCGTGGGTGGCGGGTTGGGCCGGTGAGGTGGGTGGCGGCGGGTGCGGTGGTGTGCTTGGATTGGGTGGTGGGTGTGTAGGAGGGGGTGTAGGTCGATTTGTAGTCCTGAGAATGAATCGACGGGGGTGTATATGGGTGGTAGCTTGTATAGGTCGTGGTGTTGTCCTCTTTAGCGGGCACGTAGGTGGCGGTGGAGACCGTAGAAGCGGCGGGGAGAGGTGAATTGGACCGGGCTGCAAGAGGCGTGGAAAACTTGACGCGCGATTTTGAGGAGCGTGTCGAGGTGTGCTTTGTCGTCACTGTTGCTGCCGTCCCGTTGGAGCATACCGATCCCTCTCTGTCTGCATCCTTCTGAATCGGGCTGTCCCTCGGATTCCGGTGGTGGTCATCACCATTGGATCGATGCTTCCGCGACCTGGAAGACGATTTATTGGATGTGGTCTTGGAAGAAGACCGTTGGCTGCTAACAGACGAGGGTGGCGTTTCCGAGATCGGTGTAGAGTATTTGGACGCATGCGAGTGCGAGGACGAGGCGGCAGACTTGTAATCGTCCAGATCGGAAGAGGATTCCGAAAGCTCGTAGGCGGATTCAAACGTCGTTGGCCTGGCCATTTTGCTAGGTTTCTGGGAGTAGTGGATGTGTACTCGGTCAGGAGTCGTAACGTATGTGTAGATATGCCTCTTCCGTCCTGGTGCGAGGTTGTATTTGTAGGCTGGCCAGAATCTGTGGCGCGGGTCTACAGGCTAAATGTTTTCGATGACGCCGTTTCTGAGCAATGCAGCAGTGGCCCGTAGACGTCTTGACAAGTTGTTACGTTTCGACCCGTCGCTGGGTGGCAAGCGGTCGATTCTTGGAGGATTCAGAAGCCGGGCTGAGCAAGTGGGGCGACTGAACAAACCAAAAACGTCAGCGGTGTCTTCCCTTCCAATGTCCGTCCAATGGGGCCTATAAAACTGGACAGGGGTTACAAAAACGACTGTTCAATGAGTCTCGTAGTTTCAGAAAAGAGAAAGGAAGAGAAAGGAAGGATAGGAGGACACTGCGAGCATGCACGTAAGCATAATATGTACCCGCGTGCCCACCCAGGGACACAGCCAGAATTTAGCGGGAATATTGCGTACCACGCACTCCGAGTCTTTTTTCACGAGGATCCGTCTGCATATTAGCAGTCATATAGCGCTAAACTGCTGCGGGCATGGTGCTGCACATTTGGGGAACAAGGCAAAACTGGCATGCTGCACCGCCTTTCCCGGTCCACCAATTCCACCGGCACCGCATTGCCTTTGGCTGTATTTGGCGGGAGCTCTGGCGGCACGGAGCGACCGTACGCGGCGAAAGCCGAGGGACAGATGCGATGCGCCCTTGTACAGTTGTACTATCCATGCTACGATCCCTGTATCAGTAAGATCTCGACCTTGCGGCGGACTAACAACCGTCTATTTACCATGTCAGTCGTCCGTCCGTCTAGCTCAGTCAAGCAATCATAACAACACACACATAGATAACTTGTTCCAAAATCCAGCCAAGTGCAGTCAAGTAAGTACAACGATGGTATACAACTGCAGCTATAATAGAATAAAAACGCGTATGCTATCAAGCTAGACTACATATCAATCCAACTCATCCTCTTCAAACCCTCTAGGGCGCCTAGCAGGCCCCCCGAACAGAGTCGTGCCGCGGTATCCAGGTGGAAACCTCCTCCTCATGCTCCTCTCTTCCACGATCTCGTAGGCTCTAGCCCTGTATCAGTCAAAGAGCGGTCAGCGACACACACATCACATAATACGAATAGTGTAGAGCCGCCTAAAGACTTACAAAACCTCTTCAAGATCCTCTTCATGGAACGAGCGTGGACGCGGACGACCACCGGGGCGGCGCCGAGGGCCACCGCCTCCTCCTCCTCCAAGACCAGGGAAGAGCGTCGGCCGTCCACCGCAGTTGATGCCTTTGCAGATGAAACGGCTCTCGAGCTCTGGTTCGGCCCCGAAGCCATCACTGCGGGCCTCACTATAAACATTAACATGGGTTAGCACGGTGAAACATTAAGGAAGACAGGAGACGCACAGGGCGCTTTCGCCTTCGGCGGTGGCGACCACTTGGGGAGCGAGCAGAGTCAAGAACAGAGTTGTGAAGAGGACATTGAAAGTGCTCGTAAACTTCATCGTGCGTTTCGTTGTCGTCGGAACGGAAAGGGGATAAACAAAAATTAAGCTTAAGCGGAGTTCCTTCTTCAGGAAGTTGAAATTCTAGTAGGAAATGTGTGTTGCTTCTAACCCGCTGCCATTCCAGAGTACTTATACTCACCCCTTTCAAGAGCTGTGTTACAGCGCACCACCTGGCCCTGGATATGTCTCTGGGTAATTACCAGAGTCGTTGGTCAGATGTCGTCGAAGCTAGTGGGAACAAACGAAGAGACGCGTTAGCCGTGAAGGCCCACCCCACAAACCTCGAAACGCGGCTCTATGCGCAGCAGATCCTTGCCTTTAAGAGGATCACCCGCCAAGCGCGAAGGATCAAAGTCAGCCGGAGAGAGACGATGAAGCACATATTGGTGGAGGCGTTGTGGACCGTGAAGCACCGCAAGTCCCTGCCTCACGTAATTGAGAACAGCTTCGTCGACCTCGGCCTTAAGGGGTACTCCCAAGGGTGATATGTGCTCCTCGCCCCTCGTCCGCAGCGTCGTTGTCGTTATAGAGTATCCATCAGCTCAGCGGTCGTGATAGCTGATGTACTATGCATCTCACCTGTCTTTAGAAGTTCTGGTATGGGTGGGTGTGGGTGGGAAATGTCTTGGCTGAGGTCTGAAGACGCTTCTACCTACTTTGATGATCAAAAATGAACCCCCGTTCGAGGGCGCCTAATCCATCCCGCCTCCTTCATTCAGTTATCATCAAGTCATTCAAGTCAGAGCGCTCCGATAGGTATACATTTATAGGTTAGACCGCTTTAGATAGTTCATAATCCTGGAGATCCTCGCTTGGAGTCAGTTCCTTGAACGGAGCACCATGGTACAACTTTTCCATGCCGTTCCAACTTGAAGTCTAACCATTAGTTCCCCACAGTAAGTGGTGCGAACATCGCAGCTGCTTTTACTTGTGTATCTGATAGCCCAATATATGATCTCAGAGTTCGTTCAATGCAACACACCACAGTCGCCAACTCGAAGATTCTAACTTCCGAGTGCCCTAGATAGGGACAGAATCAAGTTGAAATGCGTTGCCATCTTAAATATGTGACATGTATCATTAAATAGACCTGGGTATCAGTTTCTCCTTCTTACATCACATTTGGTTCTCTTCAATCTGCTACAACATCGAATAAATGGTGGATTCCACGACTTGGCGCACCCTTAAAACTAAACTACTCTACGACGTAACGTAGCCACCGCACTGTCCGAGTCACATCAGTCATGAGGTCATGTAGCGATATTCATTCAAGCCTGGCCTTGATGCGACAGGCAGGTATTTGAAATTCCCCAATGCCAACATTGAACATCATGATTCATGCATGAGTAGAATTCTGAATAACACAGGAAACGCCTTCTCCAGAATCACACACCTCGTCAGCAATACATGCTCCAACTACTCAGGGGAGAATCTATGACTTGAGGGATTATTGCACTGACCCTGTCGCCGAGTCGCAAGGCTTCCCCTGCTGCGCTGAGCTGTGGGAAATACGTACGTCATACTGATGCGAATGCGTTGGGCCGTGCTCGATCCCGACGTGGGGGCATTACCATTTATAGAGGTGAATGACCAAGCCAGGGCGGCCCGTACCCAATCAGATGGGTCGGCACAAAATTCCCTTGAAGTAGAGTTAAATTGCTCTTAGCGACAAAATAGTGATTTTGCGTGCGTTCTCCGCATGGATTGACGGGGTTGGCCTTGGAATTGCTTGATACGGTCACCCTCCAAACCGATCTCTCATTATCCGACCGAATTCTTCCATGACTACCAAAAGACAACGTCCGGAGAACCTACTGCAAGACGGCCGACGACTTCTACGGGAATGAGCACAGCCAGCGAGTTAGTACCCATAAGTTAACTTGAATGTAGTTAGCATCTGCACTCTTGATAACAGGCGTTTAATGTACCCGGACCGACTGCCCTCGTTGTTCCTAATTTTGATCCGTCCATCGTTTCGTGTGCCCTATCCTGTAAGTATTACCTTACTTAAATTAACAACCAAGCTTCGATTCATCCGAATAGGCACTATGAGAGCCGGTCTCTGCTTCGAATTACACGATCGCTCGTAAAGCTGCTTCCATTGCCGTACTAGCTGGTCTATTTGTACTGTTTTAGCATCTGGACATCTGATAGCCAATCTCACATTAGCGTAACACATAACAAACCCGACGGTAGTACTGGAGCAGAATCTTGACGAGACCCCCTTGGTAGAATTCACACAGCTTTAAGTACCCATGATGCTCGGCGGTAATGTGCACTATATAAGCCAATGTAAGAACTTTCCAGAACAATCAAGACGAGCTGTCAGCGAAACACTTCGCCTTGAAGCCCGATGATTGACCCTCTCGTCGGTCGCAGCACATAAGTATACCTACAGCATCAGAGCAGAATTCGGGACCAAGAGTACGGAGACACTTGGAGTATTACTAAATGACACTGCCTTGAACCGCTGGCATTCCGAGGCGTACGGCAACAATGGCTGGCCTGCCAGTTGGAGTTGTGGTCCTCAGAGAGCGCGAGTGAGTAAGCACTTCTTGCACTTCAGCGCGTTCTTCGATACAATAACGATTTGAGGATTCCGGGAACTTCTAAGCACGCACCTGAAGCTGCAGGCAAGGATACATAATTAGCAGAGGGAACGATACGCGCACCGTGTACCACCTCCACCTGTTTGGAGCGTCATCACATCCGCTGGACTCCGTTACCGGCTGTTGAATGGATGTAATTGGGCCCGGGCCAAACAACAGGCGGCATTGGTTGACAATGGTTCTCTTCAAAGGCATTTCAAAACGATACTTACCTGCGAGAAATCGCAGGAAATCGCAGGAGTTGCGTAACAGGAGTCATGACGCTCGCATTTTTCAAATCGACTGATGATTCACACACTCAGGACTCAGGAGTATTTTCAACGCAGCTGCGAAATGACCGAACTCCATTTTGTCAATACATACTTGCTTACGGCTTGTGAGCTCGGATCATCAGGCCTTGGCTCCAGAATCCAGAGTCCAAAGGCTGCTCGAGGGCTCCAAAACACTCACAATACTTCGTTGGTCAAGTCACATATATAGGGGGCACGATTGAGCCCTGGGGTGTGGTCGCAATCCAGTGGGCCCGCCCTATGTTATGGTTACCTGCCGGCAATAATGCTGCCGCTGCCAACCCGATTGTCAAGGACTCTTAAGTTTTCCTCAGTCTGGGAGACAAGTTGGCTAAGGGTTTTGACTGTATAGTACAGCTGCCTGTCCGGAGGAGGCGCCGAATTCCGCGTATCCGTCCCAGATGTCAGAGCCCATGCGTAAATGCCGTCGCTCCTCTCAGTGAGAGCGCGCCAAAGTACTGATTTCCATCTGGAATCAAGGGGTTGCAACTGATCCTTGCGTAACGTCCTGGGACATTCGACGCTTTTGAAGGCAGAAAGGGGATATACGCGCCTGCCACCTGTAGAGTGACCAATGAGCGACCGTAGAAAGGTCATCAGGTGCCTTAGACGCGCAGCGGGTAAACGTTGCGTGCGTAGTTCAAACGGCAAAGGAATGTAGTAAGTGCTGCGCCAATGTAAGCACGTACTCCGATACCTCAATGCCTATATAACCCAGGATTAATGAGGCGTCAGAACTTATTCTCAATCTACAGTGAGATTCCTAGCAACCTCTAATATCTCCTCAGCTTCCCCAATGGCACTCAAGTCCCTATCCGTCGTGCTCTTAGCACTCGCCACTGTCAGCCAGATCAACGCGTTCCCGCAGTATGGCTCACTCGGTGGCCTTGAAGCCAGACAGGAAGAAGAAGCTACTAGAGGCTCAACGTCGACCTCTGGCCCGAGATCCCGAGTTCCTCCACCTCCACCGGCGCCTCCCCGCTTCACGGGTGCTAAGCTCGTAGATGACCGAGATCATCCTTGGAGGCCTCTCAGAAATGGGGACATTCGCGGACCTTGCCCTGGATTAAACACCTTGGCGTCCCACGGAGTGAGTATAGAAGACGTTACTGCTCTAAAGTTATCGCTGACGCACAATTTGAACAGTACTTGCCAAGAGACGGTGTTGCATCGCCTTCGGATATTATCAAAGCTGTTCAGGAAGGTACGCTCATACCAAGTACTAACAAGTCTTTCGGAAAAGCCTGACAACATTCACCCCACAAGGATTCAACATGGAGACACAAACCGCAAGGTTCGCGACGTACTCAGCACACATCCTCGAGGGGAATCTCGTCACCGATCTCCTGAGCATTGGTGGTAAGACGAGTCGCACTGGACCTAACCCCCCACCACCCGCGACGGTCGCTGGGATTAGTAACCACGGCAGTTTTGAGGGTGACGCAAGCCTCACTCGAAGTAAGTCTTTACGATATAATATCGAATCCAGCTAAACATCTCTCTGTACAGTTGACGCGTTCTTTGGCAATCACGTTGCGTTCAACCAGCCTCTGTTTGATCAAGTACGCATCATAAAGAGTTCGCACTTCCACTTCGCTAACCTTTGGTTACCCAGTTTGTCGATTTCAGCAACCGCTTCGGCAATGGTTTCTACAACTACACCGTTGGCGGCGAGCTGCGCTTCCACCGCATCCAGCAATCCATCGAAACTAACCCACAGTTCAGGATTCGAGGTTTCCGTCACTTCACTGCATACGCCGAAGCTGCATTTACCGCTAATCTCTTCGTCGACGGGCGCAAGACTGGTGCAGATGCTCACCAGCTCGACATGGACTCTGCCCGAAGCTTCTTCAGGGATATGCGATTCCCGCGAGGTTTCTTCAGGCCTTCAAGCCCGACTGCAGGCGAAGGTGCCGATATCATTTTTGCTGCCCATCCCACTCAACCTGGAACCAATGTCGGTGCCGTGAACAATTTCGTTGTCGACACAAGCATGGGAGGGTTGACGGATCCGTGTACATTCTATGTGCAATTCGTCAACACTACGGTTCGCGCATTGTACCCAAATCCTACTGGAGTCTTGCGCAGGAACTTGATCATCAACCTCGGCTTCCTCTACGACTCCTTTGCCCCACCCGACTGTCCCCAGGTCTTCCCTTACGGCCAAAATTGAACTTAGATTAATCAGATCTTAGTTGCATGCAAGGCACTATCTACCAACTGTTTGTTCCCCACTATCGATATTTATTATTATTATACTGTTCTTAATGTATCCAGTTGAACCCAAACCCGTACCGTACCTTGGACATTCTCATAGCTGAGCCAAAGCTTCGAGTCCTCTATCACGACCGCTTGGTGTCCGTACGCCTTCAATTTGCTGTTGTATGGCCTGCCGGAGATCACCGGGACATCGTGCCACTCCGAGACAGAACAAAGTTCCTAACAATCTTCCTGTGCAAGGTCTGCAAAATCTCCTCAAAAGGGCAATCATGATCTTTGGACTTCCTACAAAGACTTGGTCAGCTCCATGGATCCTTGCCCTTGGATATTTGGAGTCGGTGGCGAATTGGCAATCGGACACCTTGCAAGAAATCTAACATTGAAATTTGAAACAGATAGACCAGGAAGACGAAACATGGGAATGAACTGCATCTATACAGTGACAATAAGTTGTGGTTATGCGATGGATATATCGATCGCAAGCGGATAACGATTCAGCGGGGAACATACGCACCACCAAGATCGACAACGTAGCGAGCTACTTTTCTGGCCTGACACCACCAATGGTTTCAGTTCCCTCTTTCTCTTGTCGGATGGGGCATATATAGTGACTGGTGAGGGGAGTGGGACACTTCCCTGGGAAAAGTTTGGGTGAGCTTAATGACTCGGAGGCGATGGCGAAGTTCTGGTCCATTTTCGCAACTGTGTTGTTATGGGTGAGTGGACGCCTGACAACGACCCTTCAATTCCTACTTACAGCACCCACAGGGCATGCTAGAAATCATGACTTCTGGAATATTCGAAGGACCGTTCTATGTGCCATCTTACGCGTTGGGAATCAAGAAGTGTCGTTTCGACGATGTTGTTGGCGAGCCGCGATCCACGGACAAACGAAGTCGCGCCAATCCCAACTGTGCAGGTGACATGCCTCTACCGATTGGGAATTCATTCATTGGTGCGCCACAATCTTTAATCGAGTACAATTCTGCTGTGTACACATGGAGGAAATTATTATGCGCCTTACAAACCAGAAGTATTCGCGTGAGTTTCTCCTGTCTCTGGTCCCTGGCATTTGTGCTTTAGTCGATCAATCGGCCAGGATCTGCATGATGATTATCTTTGCGCCTAATAAAGCTCGCGCGATTGCGATTGCGTAGGACGGTGCGACCAGCTGGTTCCGACGAAAACGGCCCGTCCACCTCCTGCTACGTTATCCTTCACTCTTCATCGCTCGACTGAATTGTGATTCATCAGCCGAAACAAATGACAATAATCCGCTTTCTGTTAGAAGATCCGAGTTCCGCTTGCATTCCAGCCGGTTCAATGCCCTGCATTATACATTATCCCGATATCGGTCGGATAGAATGCCAGGTCTGAAGCTTGATATGGGTATTTCGTTATTTTGGAACCTGCTGCCCTGGTGAATTCTGTAAACTGTAACCCGCAGACATCACTTGACTCGAACCGTCAATACTCTTTCGCTGTAATACGGTGTTAAGAGCATCTTCATTCTTGCGCTACTCACGCAGTTAACATGATCCTGACTTCATCCCACCACATTCAGGAACGGACAAAATGTTAAAAGGCTCGAGGGGCACGCCTCGAAAGGGAAGCTCGACCTTTCTTCGACTAACACTAGCGTCGTATCCCTTTCATACCTGACGATATATGGCCGACCGCACCACAATAAACGCGAGCGACAACGTCGCGACTATCCAGAAGAACGCCGACGAGCAACTTTACAAGTTTGTATCGCTCTGGCTCGCAGTACGTCGCATCCTTTTCACTGTATATCTCTGTGGTAATTAGTCGTGATAGGCACTTTTCTATGGTAAGACAATCTCTGAAATAAGGCTCGCCCTAGCCTTCTGACATAACGGGACTTCTAGGACTATACCTGCTGCTATTCGTCAAAGCCATCCCTGCTTTCATAAGGCGTTCGAAAAGGACGCTTGTATCTTTGGTAAGGATGCGTAACGATCGTTCATCTTTATTCGAGCTCACCACTCATGATCTTAGGTGTTTTTTGTTTCAAGTCTGTACCTCTGCGTGATCGTTACCCTCTGGTCAGGTAAGCGAACAAAGGAACTGGCAAACCTTCGGGGCCTGCATTAAAACCTCGAGTACAGCCCTTACGCTGTACCAATTTGTTCAGGCGTACGCTCTCGAAGTGATGAAACCTGAACTCCCTATCATGTTCTTCCGCGACTTTGCGAGATGGGATGGAATATCCATCTCTTGGTTGATCGCACTATGTGTCTGGGCCGGCGATGCTCTCGTTGTAAGTCAGAACAAGTCCTGCTCGTCGGATGCTGTACTTAGGAGACGCAGATCTACCGTTGTTTCTTGATATGGGGAAACAACTACTACGTCATCCTCATCCCCTTCTTGCTGCTCCTCCTCAGCATCAGTGAGTGCTACACTACCGCTATGCGAACAGCCCGCAAGTAGATCCTGACCATCACCGTTCAAGTAATCAACACGATCTCGCTTGTGTGGCTCAGCTACCCTTCGACCTTTACCTTCGACCAGGTCCACCCGGTCTTCAACATGGTCTTCCCCGTCAACCTCACCATAAACCTCTTGACCACCGGCCTGATCGTCCACAAGCTCTGGCGCGAGCACCGCCTGTCCTTGCGAACCGGACGCAGCTCGTACTTTGATGGCCTGGACTCGCTGCTGGCAATGCGCATCATTGTGGAGAGCGCGTCTCTGTATACGCTGCAGCAGCTTCTGCTTCTCGTACTGTACTATTGCAACCATCCCGCCCAACTTCTCTTCCATGGCACGGTCGCCCCTACCGTCGGTGAGCTCGATAACGTCTCCCAAGTGGTTATGCTCTGAAACTAACGGCTGTTGGACGTAGGAATCGTTTTCCTCCTTATGGCTACCCGCACCTACGAGGCACAAGACTCTAGGAATGGCGAAACAGGAGGTGTAGAGTCCCGAGAGAAAGACTCGGAGACTGGCTCGGCAAGTGAAAGTGAGAAGGGTGAAGGGAGGGACACGACGACTATCTGATAGGTCCATGGAATTGGCTTTTCTAGGTGTGAGCCTCATAGTATGCTTTCTTATGATACCGGGGATTTTTTTTTCTCTTTTTGTTTTGAGATGTGTGTCCTGGACCCTGTGTAGAGGCGATACTGCAAATGCAAATGAATGCCTCATGTCGAATGCACTCGGTCATGTGGTCTTGCAAAACCAACAAATCGATACACAACCCAACACAGTCAGCGTGTCTATTTTAGGACCTGGAGTGAATCACACATTGGGCGGCGTCAGTGCCGTGAACCCTTTGAACGTTTAACCTGAAACCTCTCCTAAGGTGGGAAAAACAGCTCTCTATCGTTATTGGAACACCCCCGAACATCCATCAACTACGGAGACAACGAAGGCAACAGCGCCTTGACGCTGGCTTGTCTAGAAGAGCGTATAGGTGTTATTGAAGTTCTTGTCAGTCATCCGGACGTTCAGGTTGATGCAAGGAACCACTATGGCGTTGGCCTGCCAGCACGGAACCCTCAACGTTGTCAAACTTCTCCTCAAAGATGGTAGGAGTGACCTCAATGCTCGGAGCGATAAAGGTCAAATACTCTTGACGTTTTCGGTGCTGAAGAATGATATCCCGCTGGTTCAAGAACTGCTCCAATGCCCCGAGCTCGACCCCAACGTGATTGATCAGTGCGGAGACACCGCATTCATGGAAACCTACCGGATCGGTAACCTTGCTATGGCCGAGATCATCCTCACCAGCAATAGGTGCGACGTTGACGCTCAGAACAAATATGTCCGCACCGTGTAGGTTTGGGATTGGAGGGCGAGGATGGATTAGAATAGGAGGGATTCCCTTGGTCATTCGTTCGTTCGTTCGTTCGTTGGGATTTTGTTCTTTGTGATTCCGGACCCACCCCGTCGTTGTTCCTTCCTCATCGTGGGCCTGCCGTCGTCGCTTCCCGCTGTTGAATGTTTCAGATTGGAGAGATGGTTGGATGAGATTCGGGGGTTCGGGGATTCGTTGGGTGGAGGTTTTGGGTTTTCGCTGGTCGATGATTTTGATTGTCCTTTGGTTTGGGATTTGTTGGGTGTCGTCGGTTTGGGATTGGTGAGGGTCTGTTGGTCATATGTCTAGGCGACAGGGCAGGGCAGGTTGTTTGATCTCTGGTTGAGTGGGGAGGGGTGGGTGGAGGTTGACGTTGACGTCGATGATCTCCTTGCGATTGGTGATTGGTGATTGGTGATTCTTGATTCTTGATTCGACGAACTGAGTGAGCGGGTTGTCCCGCTCACGCTCCCATTCATTTTCTCTTCTTTTACTTGTTTGTTTATCTTCCGTTTCTCGGGTTTCGTTTCTTGGTTTTCGTTTCTCGTTCGTTCTTTCACCCTTCTTCCCCTTTTTTCCTTTTTCCTTTTCTCAACTCTCTCAACCTCTCAACTCTCAACCCCACGATACACCATTAAGTTTTAACCAACACCCCCTCTCTTAAAGAGAACTATCAAGATTCATAGCGTTAGGTCGGATCCATTCACGGATTGATAAAGTGAATGGGGTGGTTGAGACAAGGAGGCCGAGCAAGAAGAGTGCACAGTATGAGGTTGTGGTGAGGAGGGGGATTTGTTGTCGAATGAGGTGCAGAGGTTGAGTAGGGTTTTGCATTAGGGGGTGGACGTCGTAGAGTAGTACTGTAACTGTTAATGACCCCAGCTGAGATCGTACAGAGTCTACACAATGTGATAGTTTTGAGGATTGATCATCGATTTTGAACGGTTGGCTTGGCTAGACGGGGGAAGGGATGCTATCGCGTGTCGCAGAGTTTTTTTAGCTCGTTTGTGGCTTTGTACCTGAGGGACTGGGTCTTGGGACAATTGTTTGGTCGGACTGTGAGATGGGTACAGCTGAGAGAGGGCGCAGGACGCGCAGGGCCGTCCTTCAAGTTGCTCGCTAGTGTTTACCCATATAAATACTATGATAGCTAGTAGGCATGCCCGACGTTCGTATTTTACGTTGTGGCTTTCATATCCCCCGGCACCTCCGTTTGAAGTTCCATCTGTTCAGCAATTGACGATTGGAATTTGGTGTTGTGCTGATCAGGGGTTGTAATGGGGTCTTAAGGACCGTCGACATCTGCCAGGAAGGAACAGATGAAGAGCCGTAAAGGCGAATCAGAGACTCCTCCCCGACAGGCGTACTGGGGTCCTTGCAAGCCCCCACACTGCCAGACCTACTGCGTGCGCGCTCTGACGTCAGAAGCAACAAGTACAGTGCGAACAGGCGCCATTGTCCCCAGTGTACATCGAAACAGAATTTTAACAAGTCGGCGAGCCCTAAGGATCCTAATAAATTTACAGAAGTTTTTATGATGGACGGGTAAGATGGATGCTAGAAGCTGAAGCAAAGGAGAAGCAAAGGGGGTGGACGAATGTGAATGGTGATAGTGGGCCAACCGAATGGAGAAGTGACCCCACTGAATACCAAGTAGTGATATCCAGCATTTTTTTTATTGAGGAATGGGAGCGCCACTGTAGCGCCAGGCAAAGGAAAGGCAACTAGAGCCTGTTGGCGCGACGAGGATGGGGGTAGTGGTGAATCAGGTGTCGGTCTGGCCGTGCGGAACAACGGTAAGACCCGGATCGTCCCTGTTCGCACTAGACAAAGGAGTGTATCCTTGATAAATCACGGACTGTCGGCATGCTTCCAGGTTTGAATGCACCAGTTGGTTAAAGAGTTCCTTCGTTTTGGGATCGAAGGACAGAACATAGTCAAAAACTGCATTGCCGGCAGCTGTGACATCATCCATGTTTTGCGGATTGTGCTTGTCGATGAGCTCGCGGATGATTGGCGCCAGACACTCAGAGAACTTGCAGACCTTCTCGGAATTGGGCACTGTCCGATGACGTTCGATTGCCCTCAAAGCAATGGTGAACTCACGGAGGTAGACAAAGAAATGGCCCTTGTTGGATGTACGGTAGGGGTTCGTTTTGCATTCGGAAATGAATTCGTCCCAACGACTGGAGGAGCCGGCGAGGGAGGGCTGGGGATAGTACCCGAGGATCGATTTGACGAAATCATCCCATATCGGGTGGTCCTGCGCTACGCTTTCCCAAACATCGCGGTGAGAGGATGGGATGTAGCTCATAATTTCTTGCACGTGGTATGCTAATGGGAAATCGTAGCGCTTGCAGAGCCATGTAAAATCGCGGATGAACCATCGGATGGTTTCTTCAGTACCGTCCCATTTTGGTTCCGGAACAGATTTGCGATTATTTAGCATGAAGGGTGGTAAGTTGTCCATGGGGAAAGAGGAATGGTGGATGATGTGGTTGGCAGAGGAAGCCTGCGGAGAACGGGAATGGTGTGGCGTCGGCTTAACAGGGCTACTCTTGAGTCTCCCTTTATCTTTTCAGTGATGGAAGAAGTGCAAAACACTTCATAAGGGTGGGAATACACATTTAGGTTCAATGGAACTACATGTTATTGTTGAGGATGTCCGGCGAAGGTTCGCAGCTTCGCTGTACCAAGTAATCCTTGGTAGTCAGGTATCTTATTTTTGGTTCATCCAAGAAGTATTCGGAAGGAATTTCCGTGGAGTGTACTCGGTACACTCTGCCTATACTTACATTTATTCACACTTATTGCTACCTGGATTGTGTCTAAGCTAGCCGCATACGGTTCAATTCGGTATTGCTTTCATCCCTACTTTCTAGTGAATCAACGGTATCATCCGTTGCAAAGGTCTGCTGCTTGGCGAACTATGTCCAAGTTATGTCGCTCGGGGAGAATAGGGCCAGTCTAACGCGCACCCGTGGGAATATTACGATGATGCGTAATTGATTTGATCCTGCCTCCGCCTGCCGCCTCTTCTCACCACCCACTCATCCAATACAATGGCTGAAGAAACTGCCCTTCCAATCTCCATCCTCACACTCCCCCAAAGCCTTTTCGTGCTATCCAACCCCAAACTCGGTCATCTACATGACAAGGCTTGAGGGCACGCCGCGACCTGTTGGCTGGTATCAAAGCCAACGAGATGGGGCGGTGGTACAAGAACACCATAGCGGGTGCTTCGAAGACGATTGGGATTGATGCTGAGCTGGTTAATTTTTTGGAGAGTAGGAATGAAGAGGAGGTGGCTAGGTTGAATGAGACACTGGAGGAGGCGAGGCAGCGGGAGGGCGATACCGAGATTAGCGAGGCTTTGAAAACTCGGGCTAATTATTTGACTAGGATTGGAGACAAGGTGTGTATTGTATTGGTTGGGTGGTTAGGTGCGGGAGTTGACATGTGCTAGGATGAAGCGTTGCCTTGGATCGCGCATCGACATCGTGCTCACCATCGTCCGCATCGGCTTCTTCGCCGACAACACCCTCATCACGGCCTACATGCAAAAGGCCGAAAAGCTCATCGACGAGGGTGGGGACTGGGACAGGCGCAACAGGCTCAAAGTCTACACCGCCCTGCACCTCGTGTCCATCCGCTAGTTCAAACCCGCCGCCGACCTCTTCCTGGATGCACTCAGCACGCTCATTATCAGCGTCAACGACCTCGTCGCCATGGCCGTCATCAGCGGCACACCCACCCTCTCCCGCCCCGAACTCGAGAAACGCGTGCGTATCCCCCCTTAACGTTTAACCCTCCTCTCAACCAGCCCTTACACTGTTCTAGGAGATATCAGCACCCGAGGTAAACCAAGTCGTACCGGAACTGCCCGTCCTCGCAGAACTCTACAAGAACCTGTACGAAAGTCACTATGACAAATTCTCGGTGCGTCTCCGTCTCTTTGTATTCTATCCTGGACCTGCTAACGCTACGTGCAGCAACACTCGAACAGACGATCCTCCTCCCCTCCCGCATACTCAACCCCCTCGCCCGCCATTTCCGCGAGATGCGTATATTGGCCTACACACAGCTTTTGGAGAGTTACAGGAGTTTGACTTTGACTAGTCTGAGTGCTGCGTTTGGGGTTGGGGAAGCGTTTCTTGATAGGTGAGCTTGCTTGTTTCGCGTTGGGTTTTTGGTTTTGGTGTCGTGTTGGTTGAGGGTGCGAGAGGTCTATGACCTGCCTCCGCTTCTCCTTCTCGTTCCGAGCCCCTCTAGATTTGCTTTCGATCCCTGATTTTTGCTATCGTCAGTTCGAAATGCGTGTTCGGGTTCCTGCTTCCTGCTTCCCCCTACCCTTCCACTCGCGATCCGAGTTATGTTCGATTGAGGGTGGACGATGTTGAGGGATGCTTATGCGCGTGCAAGTTATGGGATGGTCTGAACGGTCTGACGTGAGGATGGAAGCGGGGATCTTGTAGGGATCGGCCTCGGCAGGGTCGTAGTGACGGGTGGCCTACCTGTGTGCAGGATCTGTTTTGTTTTGCTATGTGCTTTTGGTTCTGGTTGTATTCTCGTCGGGACTTTGTTTCACTCCCCGTCTGGCCTGGGTTGGATGTGGGTTGGGTATGGGTTGAGTATGGATGTGGATTACGTGGCTGGGTGGATTGGGTGGGAGCCGAGGGTGGACTTGGTGGGGCTGCGAGCGCTCCGTCGCTGGTTAGTTCATGCGTAGAGGGGTGGCTGTTTTGGATTTTTGGATTTCTGGATTTGGCGTTCGCATCCTCCTTTGCTTTGGGCCTGTTGGTCACGTTTGGGCTGGATGGTTGGGTTAGACGTGTGGGGCGTCAAAGGTGTTTATGATTTGGGAGGAGATGGGCTGGGATGGGATGGCCCGAAGACGAGGACGAGGATGAGGAGGAGGGGGGATAGCCCTCTCCTCTAGTTGTGATTCTTCAACGACGAGTGGACGGTTTTAGGATGGGCCTGGGCCGATTCTGTTCATGTACTTTTGTCTTTGTTTTCTCTTCTTTTTCTTCATCTTCACTTCATTGTCACCATTCACTTCATTTTTCACTTCCTTCCTCACTCCCACAACCCAAAACACCTACTAACCACCACCTCGTAGTGAACTATCGAGATTCATAGCCTCGGGGCGGATCCACGCGCGGATTGATAAAGTGAATGGGGTGGTTGAGACGTGGCGGCCGAGCAAGAAGAGTGCGCAGTATGATGCTGTGGTTAGGAGGGGGGATCTGTTGTTGAATGAGGTGCAGAGGTTGAGTAAGGTTTTGCATTACGGTGTGGGTGGGGGAAGGCGTGTACTACGGTGAAGTGGTAGGACTGTAATTGTTAATGCTTCGTTGTGATTTTAATGCGATGGTTTCGGATTGGTATTTAGGGTGCGATGCGTGTTGAGCGGTTGGTTGAGCGGTTGGTTGTAAGATGTGAAGGTTAAACGTTAATGTGAGGTCGTTGGACTGGTTGGTTAGTTTGTGCCTTCAGTCTTGTTTTCATTCGAGGTTTGAGAAGCGTAGCTGGGGACGACTCGTGGTGCGTTTTTGCCTGAAGTTTACCGAGTTGTGCTTGATATTAGCCACTTGCTTGTTTTACGATGAATACGATGAATATGGTTCGAAAGTTTGACATGACAGTGGCCCATTGTATCCTTTCACTGGTCAAGGAACCTCCATCTTTCATTTCAAGTTCCAGCTGGTCAGGTTAGTGGCGCTCGGTGCAGTCCACTGTACAGTACGTGTTCGCGCCTGGAGTGGTCCACACATACTACGTCAGACTTCTGCGGGGGCCGGGGGCGGGTCTGCATGCCCACCGACGATCGTCGAACCTGCCGTTGCTGTTTACTTTGAGAACTTGTTAGAATTGGCGGCGTGAGAACGAACGAGTTGCGACACAGCTGCGCGGGGACTTGGAGTATATATTAGTACATATAGCACACCGTAAACAAGTGGAGTGCGGTAACGCGATAAGGGGTAGTTGAAGCGAAGGAAAAAGAAAAGTCAACATACGCGACAGTTGGATACGAATAAGTATGAGTAGCGCGAATGAGGTTAAGGAGCCGGGCTGAACGTAGAGATGATACTCATACTTGATAGTGAGAATACAGCTTCCTGGTTTCGATTGAGGATGGGTAACGCCGGCGAGGACGAAGAGGCCCGGGTAGCGCAGCCTCTGGCGAGGAGGAAGAGGGCAGCCACGGAATCAAGTGTCGGTCTAAACGGGCGAAACGGCAGTGAGACCGGGTTCGTCCCTGTTCGCGTTGGACAGTGGGGTGTATCCTTGATAAATCACGGACTGTCGGCATGTTTCCAAGTTCCAATACATTATTTCGTTAAAGAGACGCGTCGTTTGCGAATCGAGCAACCCGATGTAGTCAAAAACTGCACTGCTGGCAGCTACTACCTCACCCATGGTTTGGGGATTGTGCTTGTCGATGAGCGCGCCGATGAGTGTGGACAGACCCTCGGAGAACCGGCTGACCTTTTCGGAATTTGGCACTGTTTGGTGACGTTCGATTGCACTCAGGGCAATGGTGAACTGACGGAGGTAGGAAAAGAAGCCGACCTTTTTGGATGTATAGGCTTTGTTTACGGAAATTACTTGGTCCATATGCAAGGAGGAGTCGGCGAGGGAGGGCTGGGGGTAGTACTCGATGATCCTCTTGACGAAATCATCCCAGTCTGGGTGGTCCCGCGCTACGCTTTCCCAGAATTCGAATTGGGATGCTGGGATGTAGCTTATAATTTCTTGAACGTAGTAAACGGATGGGAAGTCGTAGCGCTTGCAGAGCCACGTAAAATTGCGGATGAACTGTCGGACAGTGTCTGCAGTGCCGTCCCATGTTAATTCTGGAGTTGGTTTGCGGTTCATCGTAAGGGAGGTTGGTAAGCTGTCCTGGACGTCCATGAGGAAGAACGAATGGTGCGAAGGATGTGGTTGGGGGATTACGCCTGTGGAGGACGGGATTGGTGTAGCTGAGTTTTAATAGGACTAGTATTCTAAGGCTAGTACTCTCGACTCTCCGATGCGTCTTTTATCCATTTCGGTGATGGAAGAAATGCATTTCAGCCGCGTAAGGTTGGATATACACAGTCAGGTAGTACAAATGGACTTACTTGTTACGTCCAAGTCACCCTGCTGGAACTATTGGAGGATGGTCAGTGGGTGGCACTAGATGGAGGAGCAAGAATGGAGAACTTTAATCGTCTTATCGATTGCCAAAGCGTGCAATCGGCTTTGGCCGTGGTATATCTGCGAGCTATTTGTGCAATCTGATGCCCCTGTCAGGTGTCTAATCGAGGCTCGAGCTCTGCTTGATTGTTGGCGTCTATATTGATCTGGCGTGTTCGGAGACTCGGAGTACATACTATCGCCGACCTAGACTTTATAAACGTTGTTCTGGCATCCCCTCATAGAGCTGAGCTTAAAAAACAGTGCAGTATCAAAGTATTCGGCGGAATGACCCCAACACGCCTTTTTTGCGAACTTTGAATTAAAGCTGAAGGCAGGGCACCTTCAATCCAAAGGAACGCCTCCATATTCCCATTTGAAGTCAATTGAGGTCGGAACTGGGACTTTACACGGTCACCCACCATTGAATTTTCTATTACTTGATACTTTAAGGATGGACTGTCAAATTTCAATGGAATGTTTGAGAACGAATATTAAGCAAGGTGATTCACCACAGAATTAGATTAAACTAGGACGTGGTCTGCACTAATTAAATATACCGAGATTCGATAAGGAACGTGTAGGAGGAGAGCTATAAGTCGAAGGGAAGCGAAGGAAAGGTCGACACGAGCGACAAAAATGGTGGGTGGACGAAGAATCATGCTGGTGAGCCGAAGTTCGAACCGAACGGAGAGAAGACCCTACTGAATACTGGATGGTGATATACAGCTTCTTCTTGATTGAGGATGGGTAGCGCGCCGGCGCGGAGGATGAGGGTCAGTGACGGAATCAGGTGTTGGTCTGGCCGTGCGAAACGAGCGTGAGGCCAGGTTCGTCCCGGTTCGCATTCACGCTGGACAAAGGGGTGTATGCTTGAACAATGACGGACTGCTGGCATACTCTCAGGTTCGTGGATTCCACCAGGTTGCGAAAGAAACCCTTCGTTTCCGAATCGAACGACCCAATGTAGTTGAAAACTGCATTGCCGGCAGCTATGACCTCGTCCATGTTCTGGGGATTGTGCTTGTCGAAGAGCGCGCGGATGATTGCCTTCAGACCCTCCGAGAACATGCTGACCTTCTCGTCATTTGGCACTGTTCGGTGACGTTCGATTTCAATCGAAAGACTGGTGAACTGACGGAGGTAGGCAAAGAAAATGTCCTTGTTGGATGTGTTGTGGTACATTTTGAACCGGGTAATGAGATCTTCCAAACGATAGGAGGAGTCGGCGAGGGAGGGCTGGGGATAGTATTCAAGGATCTTCTTTACGAAATCATCCCACTTCGGGTAGACCTGCGCTACACTCTCCCAGACCGCGAATTCTGAGGATGGGATGTAGCTCAGGATTTCTTGGACGCGGTGATGTAATGGGAAATTGTTGCGCTTGCAGAGCCACGAAAAATTGCGGATGAACCGTCGGACGGTTTCTGCAGTGCCGTTCCATGCTGGTGCCGGAACTGGCTGATTGTTGAACAGTGATTCATCCATGGGTAAGGAGGAATGGTGCAGATAATGTGGTTGGTAGAGGAAGCCTGTGGAGAACGGGAATGGTATGGTTGAGGCTCAAAAAGCCTTACTCTCCGATGTGTCCGTTATCTTTTTCGGTGATGGCAGAAGCGCAAAAGGCCTCATAAGGTTGGGAATACACTTTTAGGTACAATGGACCTACTGGTTATGTCCACGCTATGTCGCTGGAGGATGGTGGGGGTGGCACTAAATGGAGGAGCAAGAATGAGGAATTTCGAGCGTCTTATCGATTTCCAGAAACTAAGTACAATCGGCTGGCCGAACTAAATCTGTGAGCTAATTTTGTAATCGGATGTCCATCTCATATCAGGTCATCGAGCTTCCCTTGATTGTGAGTGTCAACCCGGAACTCTGGGCCAGCAAATTCACGGGGAGATGCGTGATAGTACGTCCGCTGAGCAGATTGAGACCGTATTGGTCACAGAAGCCCACGAACTAAGTGCGGATCGATTTGAAGGGTTCTCGAAACGTGAACTTGAATCCAGTGGTTTGTCACTGCTGAGCCAATTAAAATTCTTCACAGCTGTGGTGCACGGACAGAGTGTTCACGACCAATCTGGACTAGGGAAGTGTGTTTGAATTTTCATAATAGACGCCTACGCAAAATAAATGATAAATGATAAGTGTATATTATCAGGAGTTAGGTTTCAAGCGGTCCGCTTAGACCCACCGGAAATGATCGCCTAGGATCTATTGGTCCTTGGAATCGCGACAGGAAGTGCTCGGAGAGCCTGAGCGCTCGCTGAGATAAAGGTCTGAGCGAAAAGAGATTTGAGCTATCATCAGATGAGCTGGGTCCGATGGGAAGAATTGGTTCTCGCGGTAGTATCCGGCGTAGGGGCAAGCGCAGGCGTTGCAGGGAACAAAGGGGGGCCCACGGTGGACGCACCCCTGCCGAGCATGGATTGCTGCCGGCTAGTGGCTTTGGCGTTGTATTCCTCAAAGGTGGTTGGGAATTTGAGTTTGAGCAGTGCGAGGCAGCGCTGGCGCAGGTTGCGGATGAGGTATTTGGTGGAGAGGTGGAGGATGCCCGAGGTAAAGTCCAGCACCTCGTAGGGACACGTACGAAGGGTTGTACACCGCATTGAGCATATCCTCGAAATCCTTCTCGCCGGAAAGAACGATGGTGTGGCATCCGTCCAGCACCATATCGTCCCCTTCCCCGCTCACAACCGGCGGCTGCGGCACATCGAACAGTCCGGCAAAGCCCTCGCTGTGGTTGGCAAGGATGGTCTGGTGCACGCGGAGAGCTTGGTCTCGACCTGCAGCACGATGCTGCCGTTGTGGAACCAGAACCGCGGGTGGCGGGTTGGACCGGTGAGGTGGGTGGCGGCGGGTGCCGTGGTGTGCTGGGGTTGGGTGGTGGACGTGTAGAAGGGGGTGTAGGTCGATTTGTAGTCCTGAGAATGAATCGACGGGGGTGTATATGGGTGGTAACTTGCATAAGTCGTGTGGTTGTCCTCTTTGGCGGGTACGTATGTGGCGGTGGAGACCGTAGAAGCGGCGGGGAGAGGTGAATTGGACCGGGCTGCAAGAGGCGTGGAGAACTTGACGCGCGATTTTGAGGAGCGTGTCGAGGTGCGCTTGGTCGTCACTGTCGCTGCCGTCCCGTTGGGGCATACCGATCCTTCTCTGTCTGCGTCCTTCTGAATCGGGCGTCCCTCGGATGACCCGCGTGCCCACCAAAGACACAGCCAGAATTTATCGGGAATATTGCGCACCACGCACTCCGAGCCTTTCTACGAGGATCCTCTGCATATTGGTAGTCGCATAGCGCTAAACTGCCCTGCGGGCATGGTGCTCCACATTTGGGGAACAAGGCAAAACTGGCGTGCTGCACCGCCTCTCCCGATCCGCCATTCCTCCGGCACCGCATTGCCTTTTTTTTTTTTTTTGTGTTGACTTTTGCATTTCATTGGCCGCAGGCCATGTGGAAACGATAACCTCTACGTCTCTATCTAATTTGGTCAAATGACCATTCCTGTAATTACTCTGCCTGAGTCTCTGTTGTGCGCCTATAAAAGGCAGAACTGAATGTGGTACATATCATAAAATCATAAAATGGAGACACGGAGAAACATAGAAAAAGAGAGAAAAAGAGAAGGAAAACAGAAAGAAGACAAAACAAAAAAGAAAGAAAAATGAAAATCACGACCCCTCGGGCCCCCCTCCTCCGCCATCTTGTCACACCACCCTTGTTGCCTTGGCCTTCCTCTGTTTTTGCTCTTGCTTTTGACCCCCTTCTCGTTCCTCTCTCTCTACCTCCGCAAATTCACCCATTCCTCCCGCAAACCTCCCTGTCTCGTTCACAAACCTGAAAACTGCTGGCCACATGCTTGGCTTGGTCAACAGCATCCTTAACTCATCCCCCCGTCTCCCCAGTTCCCGTCTCAACCTCCTCCTCGCCTCATCATGTGCCCTACACCGGAATAGATAGTGCGTCACTGTCTCTGCCTCCTCCCTGCACCCCTCGCATCTTGCCGACCCCACCTTCCCTATGCGGAACAGGTATGATTGCAAGGCAATGTGCCCCATACCAAGCTGGACCAGGAAACTTACATGCTTCCTCGTAAGGTGCCCAGTATCATCCAGGAATCTTGCCTTCCCCGGCACCAGTCCTGCCGTCACCATCCTGTCTGTTCTCTTGGATCCCGCATAACCGCTTCTCAGCCATTCCTTCATTCGTTCTCTGTTGTCGGCCCTTACTGCTGATTTTGACACTGGCATAGGCTCTCCCACCCTTTTGGCTACCCATCTGTGCACCTGGGTCCCCTCTGCCGCCTTCTTTGCTTCCCCATCCACCCTTTCATTTCCCGCCACTCCCTCATGACCTGGCACCCACCGCAGCTCAATGTCCAACCTGTGATGTGCCTTCCGCACCGCACTCGCACATTCCTCCCTCACCACCTCCAGCAGATACTCCCCAGTCCCTGTTGTTGTCCGGTCAAACGCCTCCAGTGTCGAACGACTATCCACCGCTATTGACACCGTCTGAACCCCCCTCTCCCCTTGCAGCAGTCTCAGGCCCAGTATCTGCGCAATCAGCTCCGCCTCATAAATACCGTACTCTGTCTGTTTTCCCAGGTGGTGCCTGGCTGTCTTCACTGCCTGGTCCCCCCTGTATAACACCGCTGCCACTCCCACCCTCCCATTTATCACGGACCCGTCCGTGTAGATCCTCACCTCCGCCTCACACCCCTCCTCCTCCTCCAATGCGTCTTCCTTTGAACCCGCAATTGACACCCTCACCCAGCCCCTTGGTAGTGTCTCCTTGCGCACCACTGGTATCGTCTCCACCTCCTCTGGTTTGCGCCTCACCATGTCCATCAGCCCGTGTATTGGGGCCCGATGTGATTTGACGCTCCTCCTCGCAGCCCTCCGTGCGATGGCCATCAGGGGGTGATTCTCTGGTAGCGCCAGGATTCTCGTTGCTGCTGCCATCTGAACCTTGGCCACATGGATCCTTGCTGAGGGTAGCCCTGCGTACAACTCCACCATGTCGGTCGGCGCTGACCTCAATGCCCCTGTCATCCCCACTGCTGCCTGCCGCTGTATGCGATTTACCCCATGCATAACCCTGTTTTGCACTGCTTCCCCCTTACGCCTGTGATTCTCGCTCCACACGTCCGCTGCATAGAGGACTGCTGGCATGGCAGCCCCCAAGAACAGCCGCCTCGCGTGTCGCAATGCTACCCCCTTTGTGATCTTTACCAACCTCCGGAATAACACCCCCCACCGAGCCCCTTTCTCCAGCACTGCAGCACAATGCTCTCGAAAGCGGAGTTCTTGGTCCAGCCTGTGTTTGGCGGGAGCTTTGGCAGCACGGAGCGACCGTGGTCCGTCACCGACAGGCAATGACTCTGTCTTGTACTCACACTACGATCCCTAGATGCGTAAGATCGGGGGTCTGGTGGCTCAGAATATCCTCTTGAATGGGTAAGTTTTGAGTAGAGCAGAGCTAGCAACCGTGACTCGACATTCGCTCCTGAGCTTGCAACTTGAATTTCATGGCAACTCCACACTATCGCGACTTCCCCTATCTCTCCTCCAGTCTTATCTATCCTGGCCTACCCTTTCTCCTTTCTCCTTTCTCCTTTTCCCTTATCCTACCTATATAATCTACCTAGTTTCACCCTGTATCTCCAGTAGAGACTTCGTCTATCCACCACATACACTCTTTATCCTTTCTTCCGAGCCTTTCAAATTTCAATGAAAGTTAGGCATTCCAAAAGGAATACCACAACGACGGGAAGGGACTGCAAGGATCGCACGTTAGACCTCTGCGAGCTGTAGTACATGTTTTTGGATACGTTATCTACCATCTCCTCACATCCATCTGATTCTGTCCTTTAAATTCCAACTCATTCAAACACTCATACAACACACACTGATAGATAAAATATTCTAGAATAAAAGATGAAAGTACAACACAACTGCAGCTTGAATAAGAATAAGAATAGAACCGCGTTTTGCTACTCAGATCATATCTAGACTATCAATCCAACTCCTCATCCTCAAACCCCCTCGGGCTCCTCGTCCTTCCAAAACCGGGGCGAGATCCAAGAGTTGACGGGAGGATGCCGCGGAACCCAACTGGACGCATGAACCTCCTCTGTTCTACGATCTCGTACGCTCTTGCCCTATAGCCACAAATCGGGGGTAATTAGTATTAGTTAATGAGATAACTCGCAACAACAATGATAATGGCGCAGAAATGAAAGGAAGTGAAGTAGTGAAGTGAAGACTTACAAAACCTCTTCAAGATCATCCTCATGGAATGACCGCGGACGCCTCGCACCACCACCGAAGAACGGCGTCCTCCCACCGCAGTTGATGCCTTTGCAGATCATCCCGAACCTCCGGCTCTCGAGCTCCAGCTCCGCATCGAGCGAGCGCGGGCGGGGGCGCGAGCTTGGGGTGCGTCTGCCATTTCCGCCACTTCCACCACCCCTCCCCGAGCCAGGGAAAAGCGGGTTCCGGTTGTTGTTGCAGTTGATGCCTTTGCAGATGGGCCCGAGTCTGAAAAGGCGGCTTTCAAGCTCTGGGTCCGCGTCGAGCGAGCGGGGACGTGGGTGTGATGCTACCGAGTTGGTAGGATCAATCAAGACTGGGGTTCTCTCGCGTGTCCGTAGACCCGAAGACGATTCCCTGAGGGAGAGAGAGGAAGGGAACGAGCGTACGTAGGTGGAACGAGAGGTTCGTAGGGAAGCGTCGAAGCTGTGCGAAACGGGACAGCTGCGGGCGGTGATGTTACGTATCACGCCGGACCCGAGTTGTTGTCGTCGATACAGCGAGCCTGCGAGCGCCTAGCACGAAGGAAAGAGGCAAAAGAAATAGATTCAGAGAGAGAGAGAGAGAGAGAGAGGGTGTCGTAGGTACAAGGGGAGGTCCGTCAGTGCCGATCTCCGTGTACTCTATGACTTTTTATACTCGAACCCTTCGGAGTTCGAGCAAATACTATAAAATATGATCCAAATACTATAAAATACCTACTTTTGGGAGGTCCGTGCGATGTCCATGAGGAGGGATCCGGGACAGAGCCTGAAGGGTGGTGTGGTCGAGGAGCTGGCGGTTGGATTAGGCGCGTCGCGTGTCTTTAATTGGATCGCGTCGTGTGGTTTGTGATCGAGGGCGGGCTTGGCACCGAAATAGGGAGATGTGAGCTTGGCTGCGCTTGGCCAGGCTCGCATCCCCACA
>ML210444.1:0-27179 GCA_004369085.1 Coprinopsis marcescibilis | reverse complement strand
TACTATCACACTCAAATTGTGCAATCCAAACAGCAAAGAAACGAGGAGGACGAAGATGAGGATGAACAAGAAGAAGAAGAATAAATAAAATAGAATGTACTGTAACTATAGTTTTATTTATCTACTATATCATTTTTGTCAATTTTGGCAAAGGCTCTAGCATGGATTATAGCATTATACTTCTATGGATCTAGGGTAGATGACATGTGAGAGCCATACAATGGCTGCCTTATAAAAGCTGTATGATGGCTGCAGGGAGCTTGCATGGCTGCCATATAATGGCCGTACAATGGCTGCATGGAGCTTGCACAGCTGCCGTACAATGGCCACACGGAGCTTGCACAGCTGCCATACAATGGCCGCACGGAGATTGCATGGCTGCCGCACAGAGATTGCACGGCGGCCGCACGGACATAGCACGGAGCTTGCACAGCTCTAGCACGGCAGCCGCACGGACATGGCACGGCTCTAGCACGGCAGCCGCACGGACTTGCATGGCTCTAGCACGGCAGCCGCACGGACATGCACGGCCCTGGCACGCCCCTGGCACAGCCATGGCATGGCAGCCGCACGGACTTGTGGGCCAGTGCTAAGTGTAGCTTTCTTTTGGCCTTGGTATGGCTCAATTGAGCTGGAGGCATTGCTGCTTGCGCCAGATTGGGCCTGGTATTGGGGTAGAAATGATGCTCCCCCCCAACAGGAGCTTGGTACAGAGCTTGGTACGCTAAATAGTAGTGTACTTAGCCGTACTTAGCTCTTAGTGTTTGTCACTCTCGCATAAATCCTGGCCAGAATGGAGCTATAGTAACGGTCAGTGCGTGAATTTGACAGCAACAATATAATTAAACGTGCATGGGTTGCGATATGGATAGTTTGGCAATGGAACATAGCCTCCAGGCTGCATAAACTCCACAGAAGAGCGTCCATGGAGGGTGGAAACTTGAGTTTCTTCATTTTGTATGAGTTTCTTCGGGCGTGAGGATCGGGTTTTGATGCTATCTAACACCTCCTCGTCACTGGAATCTCCCCCAAGATAGCGGAGGAATTTTCTAAGCTTCTTTAACATAGTTTGAAGGGCAAACCAATGTCGGAGATGAGGAAAGAAGGAGAGTTGTCTTCCCGGAATTCGACACAAAATGCAAATTTTCACGCATCACGGAATGGAAGCAAATTACATTGGTTTGTAATTGACCTGTTGCTGGCCAAAACGTCGGTGAGTCTTCTGAATCTATCACTGGACATTGCAGACAACTGGCTGGCAATGTTTCTACTGTATTTAAGCACAACCAGCTCCCAAAACCAGGTTTAGCGCCAAAGAGATAGCCGCTGTTCCCCATCAAAACCGATCAAACCCCACTGTTAAAACTGTTTACACCATTGACGCGCAAATATCTCAGGGTTGGGCACTCCGGATGTCACGAAACATGGTGTGTATACTAATAGTAGTATCTCCTTGACATGTGTATGCTTGGAATTTCTTAGCTTCACATGCCAACAACAATAATTGCAAAGCAGTACAGGGCTGGCCCGATTTCCCAGCAATTCCTGCAACACAGCCACCTTCTGCAGAGCAACATCTAACTTTATGCTAAGTTCATGTGTTAAGTACGGTGGTAAGTTTTACTTTACACTGCGAAAAATGTACTTATACTTATACTTAGTAGTGCCAAGTACAGACTAACTTAGATCAAACTTAGACAAACGTACTTAGCCTGCCATAAGTATGAATAAGTATGTTTTGGCAGGGCTAAGTACGAGTGCTAAGTTAATTTTGTAACCACCGTAAGTTACTGACTGTTTTACGCTTACTGAGAATCAATACATGACCAAGAACGGTTTAGAGTCACGGCATCTTGCAGGTCCTGCACGTTGCCTGCACGTAGACATTGAATCGTTAGGCCGGGCAATAGGGAGAACGAATGTGAAATCCGACTGTGGCCCACGAGAGGACTTTGGTCCTACAACATATATGACAAGAGCATGAGGGAGTCCGTTGAATTCGGCTCAGAGAAGCTGTTGCCAAACAAAAGCAAAGCACTGCAAGCCTGTCACCGGTGCACGTCACTCGCACTTGCCAAGTCCATAATCATGCTTGAACCACACCCTCCACACTCTTTCCCAAGTCCCACATTCCATCTCGAAGCACAAGCCGCATTGTTGAAATACAGTATGCAGGTCTTCCTCAGTCTATGAACTGTGTTCTGATAAGGTCTCAACCAGTACTTCAGTCGCAAAAATGCCGAGATCGGTGCCATTCGCCCACAAGCAGGCACCATCAATCTTCCCTTGTTAACCCTGTGGACCGACGCCCTCAAGCTAACCCACTCACCTTGCCTCAGCTGCTATCATGCACTGTCTCCAGCCGACCGATTGCTCTAGAAGGCACGAACGTGCTCCTCATTTAATCCCTGCACTACAAACGCGATCGGACGTTGAAAACCTAGATATCGAGACAGGAACCAAAATGTTGCTGCAGCGTACAGTCAGCCTCTTAGGACGCAGATTTGAACGGCATATATCAAGCAGACTCACCCCTGAGCTGGAGTCGAAGGCGTCCATTAACAAGGTGAGTACACCCCCCTTGCGTTGGCCTTGAGTACACATTGACCGCACGGCGCAGAAATCAACGCGCCCTTTCAACTTCCCCACCACCCCATCCCCAGTGCTCATTGTACATTCGCTATTTCAATCTCTTCGGCACCCAACTCATCTGCATCTCCCTGACGAGCAGCTGAGTCTGCAACCACCATCCCCGCATCTTTAGCAATCACATCACGTCATTGCCATCGCTATCTACCAGGACACCATTGCTTCCTTCCCACCTATGCAAGGTATCCAACGCCTGCCCGAGTCAGCACTGGGACCGGTGTCGCAATCCCGCCCAGCGTCAGTCGCACTGCAGAAGTTTGAGGACGGCGTCAACAGGGAAGGTGTGGTGCTTAAGACGAGAGGCTTCGGGGAAGAGTGTAACGTCAGGGAGTTCGGTGGCCTGCCACAGCGCAGACGATCATCGTCATGGAGATCTGGGTTCAACGACAACACGGCCCCTCGTTATCTTCGATGGCGATAGGGGCGCCCAGGTCCTTCTCAACGTTCACCAGGAGACGAATCCGTACCCTACCCTCCTCGTCCATACTTACGCCATATGTCAGAAACAAGACCCTCCTTGTTATCCAGAACGACAGCAACAAAGCCGACACCTACATCGATGTGTGCACCATCGTCGACCTCTGAACTGCGATGGCTGCAAAGCGGGTGAATGAGACGGAGGGCTGGCTGGGTCCAAACCTAAGGCGCAGATTTTGACAGAGAGATGGGCTCCTCATGGACGGGTCAATGAATGTTAATCGGAGGAGGTGCGGCTGAGTAGGGGCGTGGTGAGGGCGAAGCATGGATGAAGCGCGCGAGCATCTGTCGATGTTGGTTCGACCCCTACCACACCTCCGATACCAGATTTCATGTTACACGGACGCTGCAGAGGTGCACCACATGTGTGATTATTCATATTCCCTGTTTTATAAACCTGTTTTGATCGATTGAGGCTTCTTCTATGGTAGTACTATGGTACTGGTAAGTGCGATTGGCCGTTGGAGCAGTCCAAAGGGAAAGCTCGCGGGAACAAGATGGAAGAGTGGGTCAAGGCTGTCTTCCACTAGTTGCTCGCGTTGGCATGCCCATCAGGGAGGGCACTGCCACAATCTGTGTGTCGATCTAATCTAATCCTATCTGCTGTCTACCCCCTCCCCTATAGCTCTAGTTCTGCCAGGTGCTACCAGGTCGGAGCTGTGGTGTCCACCGTGAAATGGCTATGGGGGATTCATGTTCCTGCGAGACGCGGACACCTTGGCGATTATTTCGCTCAGAGATACGGCCTTCAGAACGATCCATTGCAAATCCCGCGACAATGCTTGCCGGATAACCATCGCCATCCTGGTCGAAGAATCATACGGATACCCAATTGATTACCCAGGTTTCATGCATCATTCCACCAACTGCTCCGGGTTGGTGTGCGATGATCCGTGGTAAGGATGGTAGTGCGATGAATCGATGGACAAAGCACCCAGACGAGTTTGGCCAAGCAGATCAGCAGGTAAACTACGGAGATTAGCTTAGGCACTTGAAATATCGGTGCGTTTCCTTCACACAATTGCCGAGGTTGTGCTCATAGAGCCATGTCCAATGGTTCTTCAATCGCTATTGTGCGAAAAGGGCGCTTTTGAGTGCGACGAAGATCGTGATACCAATGTGGGGATGCGAGCCTGGCTAGGCGCAGCCAAGCTCACATCACCCTATTTGGGTGCCAAGCCCACACTCGATCACAACCCACACGACGCGACCTAATTAAAGAAACGCGACGCGCCTAATCCAACGCCTAATCCAACCGCCAGCTCCCTGTCCACACCACCCTTCAGACTCTGTGCTGGACCTCCTCATGAACATCGCACGAACCTCCCAAAAGTAGCTATTTTATAGTATTTGTTTCATATTTTATAGTATTTGCTCGAGCCCCCAAGGATTCGGGTATAAAAAGACGTAGGGTACACAAAGATCGAAAGTTATCTACCTTCCCTTGTACCTACGACTCTCTCTCTCTCTCTCTTTTTATCAATCAAATCCCTCCTCCTCCTCTCGTGCTTAGGCGCTCGCAAGCTCACTGCATCAACAACAACTCGGGTCCGGCATGGTACGTAACATCACCGCCCGCAGCTGATCTGTTTCGCACACCTTTGACACTTTGCCACGAACCTTTCGTTCCTCTGTCATACGCTCTCCTCCTTCCTCCGTTTTCCTCAGGGTATCGTCTACGGGTCTACGGACACGCGAGAGAACCCCACTGTCTTGTTTGATCCTACCTACTCAGTAGCATCACACCAATGCTGAGCAAGATGAGAGGCATGAAGAGGTGACAAGGAGTGCGAAAATATGTTCATTATGATACATGGACAAAATCCACAGCTGGACCATGCACTATCGAACAAAGACAAAAATACAGCCAAGCCCGCCATTCCTCCAATGAAACACGCAGACATCAACCTTGCCCTCCTTCACGCGATCTTCTGCCCAGTGCTTCCCTTTCGTCTCAGGCACATGTCCAGTTTGTTGTCTTATCTCGGCGAATCCTCGCTTTCTTTGTCTTATCTCGGCGAATCCTCGCTTTCTTTGTCTTATCTCGGCGAATCCTCGCTTTCTTTGTCATCTTTCTGTGGTCCCGTGGTAGGGTAACTTGTGCTTGTATCGTCTTAGCAATGTGCGTCAATTCTTGTAAGTCCTTTTGACTATATGTTCCAGGCACTTATACTCGGCATTTGCCGAGTTAACGTGTAGGTCTGGGGCTCTAGTCCTGGCCAGTACGTTTCATTTTACAAGAAATACCATCATTCGTTCTGAGTATTGAGTTATGTCATGGCACTAGTGGATGTATTATACACGTCCATGTAATAGTAACTCTTGTGCTGAGTCACTATTATCAATGTTGGTTTTTAATTCAGAGTGTGTAACTTTGACTTGTATGGATGACAATGATCGACAATAGTTCTCTTACTATATTCCTTCATTCTGGTGGTGTTAGTTGACAACCTCCATTCTAAGTCTCAACCCTTGGTGCCCATTCATACTGGGGTAGTGGCATTTGTTTAGAATATACCTGTCATGGTTTATACAACACAGTTTTCGCATTTTTGAACTAAGTTCAACTTGTAAAATACACTTTCTGCGATTTTTAGGGGTCTCACACATACAGGGTGCATAAGCAGGTTCTTGGGAAGGGGGCCATTGTGTCTGAATTCTTCTGTGTAAAACGGCAAGTTTCCAACTTGAATGTCATCTATGGTGCGGTATAACTTGCTGGCTGAGACCCAGGGAAGGTCGTCACACTCCAAATTTCCCGATGCTTGAATGTTTGCTGCCAACCATCAATCAAAGGCAAGTCGGTCACTGAATGGGTACCATGGGTCTTCTGAATCTAGCACTGGCATGGGTGCTGGGTTTGCATGCTTTGGGAGGGCATGTCCTTCCGCATCAACTGGAATACCTGTATTCAGAATCAAAGGTTAACATGAAATTTCACTGAATTGATCAACTCTCTTTGTATTTACCTGTAAGCTTGGCATGATAGTAGGTTGCTTCACAAATGCGCTCTTCATTTTCAGAGTCGTCTGAGGAGAGAGGCCAATGCTTCTTGTTCACATGCTGCATTAATCCCTTGTGGGATGCACAGACTTTCGAGCATCCAGTATAATGGTATTGAAATGACTTGCACTTCTCCACTGCAAGTTTGCTCCTATGCCTTGCAGGGGTCATGATTGAATCAGTGAGACAACACGGTGGGAGCGATTGGAGCAGTTGTCGGGTGGCATGCAAGTCCAAGGTCCCGTCATATCAAATAAAATTAATAGGAGTAAAAAATAAAAAAGTATAACACTGTCACAACCAACAGGTTTCTCCATTTCACCCTTTGACAAGTTACACTTTCACAGATTCACCCAATCCCTTGACCTTTTTTTCTATACTCCCTCTTCTTCTGCAGCAATGCCCCCATCATCCAAGAAACATGTTCTCCCTTCTCTAGAGGTGGAGCCTGCTCCCATCAACAATGCATCCCCAGCAAAGAAGGCTCACACCTCTTGTATACCAAAGCAGACCCTGACGGAGGCCAGCAAAGCCATAGTACCCACAGAGGCAAAAGCTCAACAGACCCGGGCATCAAAGGCTTTAGCAACCCCAGCTAATTGTATGTGCTCTTCTCTATTTCCATTATGTGCTGAGGGTTCTAACACCTTTTGTTAGCTGTTGCTTCTACTGCTGTCAGTACCACAAGCAAGGGAAAGAGAGCCAGCAAGGACACCACTTCAAGTTCCAAGACCCCAGCTTCCAAGAATACCGCGCAAGCACCAGCAAAGTCAGCAAAGTCAGCAAAGTCAATTGAAGACAATCCAAAACCTGCTGCAGGTCGAGGACAGAAGCAAAAGCTTGAAGAGACTGAGGCACAGAAGGAAGCTGCCAGGAAGAAGGCCAAAGAGCTTGACAATGCTGTTGAGCTCCAGTTACAGGTCTATGAGGACCATGCTGCCACCAAAGCAAGCACCAATCTGACTTGCCAAATGTCAGACTTTCTTTGACGCCTTCATTGCCAGACAGACATAGATAGCAAGACTGACTCGGACATTGAGCACAAGGTTCTCAGTATCATAATCAGTGATACTGATGATCCAGATAATGGTGGAGAGAACTTGGCAAACACAGTTGGGGATCAAGCGGACAAAAATAGTGATGTTAATGAAGAACCGGCTTCTACAGATTCTGACAATGACCATGAGGTGTGTCTGTGTTACTGTCAGTTGAAAGGAATTAGGACACTCAAATTACATACAGGAAACAGTCAAGAAGCTCAAGGCAAAGCTTGCACAGCTAGAAGCAAAGTGAAAGAAAAAGTCTACAGTGTAAGTTTTTGTTGATCATGTCACTAGTTGATTTAACTCATGGGGCCAGGAACACTTATAGTCCCAAGGAGAAGCATCTGAACCCCATTGCCTCTGGTCTCAAATCCGCATTTACAACTGCACCTCAGACCAAGACTAAGGGAATATGTGCAGCTGCAGTCACTGTGACTGAAGGTGGGGGTATTAACGAAGATGATATCAACGATGATGGTCCAACTTGTGGCAGCAGTTCTAAAGATAACACTGCTGACCAAGCAAGAATCTTTCCGAAGCCTGGCCACAAAACTAAGCTTGTCTGCAATGCTGACCACATAAATACGGTATGTCTTCAATGCATGGGAGTAAATGTCTGATGATTTATTTGTATTCGCACTGGGAAGGATGTTGCTAAGGCCAGAAATTCTCGCCCTGCCCCCTCATCATCAAGAGCAGCACCCTCCGTTGATTCACGGCAGTCCACTACACCACATTCAACCATCGCATCGAAGCCACCCAGCTGCTCCACATCCAGGGCAAGAGAAGATGGACCAAGTCTAGGTCGCGCTCAAGCCTCCGATCTTCCAGCATTCACTGCAGAGAGAAATAAGTGGAGAAAGGGGTTTGTGCCGACAATCTACCACTTTCTCTACACATCCCCGGAACCTTTCCTCAATTTTGTCGCCAAATCAACCAAGTTCGTTCAAATTGTTCAGGGAGCAGTTGATATTGTGTACCCAAACGTCACCTACAGTGTCCGTGCGCAGTCCGAGCCCATCCACCAACTGGTACGTACTATGTTATTGTTTGTTCGCATCCCCTGTTCAGATGAGATGTCATTTTGGTACAGGCTTATGCACGCATCAATGAACGGCATGGTCTCATTGCGAAGTCAGGACTCACCACAGTCTCCAACTACATCAAGAAGCTTCCAAATAAGCAGGAAGCAACGGAATGGTTGAAATGGGCACATAGAATCAATGGCCCTCTCTATTTCTCTGTCCCCACTCCCATGACCTGTACTTCAAGGCGAGGCAATGCCAATTATGTTGTATGTATACGCTTGCCAGCGCTCGCAGTATCAGGGCTAATAGATACCTTCTTACACAGGAGCCATCCGGACGGCTGTTGTCTCCTTTCATCGTTGACATGGCTACCAATGCACTCAAATTTTGTGAGGGTGCAGTTATAACCAGGGCTAATGCCTCGCCTCTCAGGCTTTTTGCTGTGATCCTTGCTTCGGTATGTCTGTCCTAAACTTGGGTGTTGTGCAAGAGAGTGATTCCAGACCTTTAAAGCTGGAACGCGCAGCAAAGGCGATTCTCCCAGATGGCAGCATCAGCGAAGACCTGAAGGAATTCTCGCAACCAGTCTGGGGCGCACAGGTGAAGATATATTGGGAGAGTTTGGAGAGGGTCTTGGCGGAGAGGCGGCAGGAAATTCTTGGCAAATGTTCCCCTGAATGTGCGATTGAGGAAGCCGATGCAGACGATTCAATTCTTGATCAAGATAGGCGAGATATGTTCGATTTTGAGTCTCCTCGGAAGCCTTCCTAAGCCTGTACCTCCAGACAAGACTGATATTCTCGAAATCGGCCTCCCGAGCTCGGGCGCTGCCAGGACTTATTAGCTTTCTTTACTTTTACACTACTTTTTGTTGCTTTTTATAATTTTCTAGACTTGTTCGGGCTCCATACAGACCCTGCTTATCTGCTTGTGAGCTTTTTGAAGTTGCTGGAGGTTGCTGGAGGTTGCTACAACCCCAAAAAGTAAATGGTAGGGTTACTGATGCGATGCCCAACATGTTTTAACTCGATAATATAGATGTCTCACTGTGACCCTATTGCTGCGAACCATGTTGTGCACGGTGGTCAGACATAGGCCCATGCTATGCCCAACGTAAGCTTGCATTCTTCCGATTAGAGTACACATACGGTGTTGACTTGGCGCCTATGATATTAGATGCATCGCACAAGCGCCGATGCAGGGCAGGCTCTCAGACACCCAGACGATGACAATGTGACGCCGTTCGGACCAGATCATCCAGCTTCCAACTATCGACTGCCACCTCCACATTCCACTCCACATATGTCTTCCTATCTGTATCGGCCGATGACTTCCACCCAACCTCCCCAGCAGCCACGATGGCAAGAGGCGCCGCAGCCTCAGTGGCACAGTATTGATCCTAACTCTCTGGATGCTGCCTTTCTCCCTCTTCCATCCTCATCCGATGCTGATCTGACACATCCACCGACTATCGCCCAATCAGTCGGCGCGATTCCAGCATATACAGTGGCCGGGCAACGCCGTAAGCGCTCGCCAAGTCCTGCGCCTCCCAAGAAGAAGAAGGCTGCGATCAAGTCTACTGAGATTGACAGCAACGAGGAGGTAGCTCGTCCTCATGGTCGTCCGAGTGGTGCAGGGAACTACTCTCCAGGTGATATCAAGAAGCTTCTTGACCTTGTGGAGAAGGAGCTGCCATTGGGCCAGGATCAGTGGAAGCGCATCCATAGGCACTACAGTGCTTTGGCAAAGGCAAGCGGCCTGCCTGTTCGTGACCCCAAGTCGCTTGAGCATAAATTCAAAGGGGTAGGTCCTATTTTATCTGGCCGGATTGGGTGTAGCCAACTGACAACAAGCTTTATCTAGCTTGTGAAGTGCCCTAAGCCAACAGGATCTGGTCAGCGCCCGGGGCACATCACCCGTGCCAAATACATCGACCAGCTCATCAACGGATCTGCCGGTACTCGCACATGTAACGACTCTACGGACGAGAACAGTGTTGAGGAAGAGGATGGTGACGAGGAAGAAGGGGATAGGGATGGTGACGAGAATGCTGGTGACAACGAAGGATCGAACCAGCAGTCACAGAGTAGAAAAGTCAAGTCTGCCATCATCCGTTCCTGTCGCTCTGAAGCTTCTCAACCACACCAGAATCCCTTACGACGACGGGGACCTGCTACGGAGCTTGCGACTCGGCATGCAAATGCACTTGACCCTGAAACCCAGCGTGCTAGGGACGAAGACCGAAGCTTCCGCTCGATGCAAGCCTCCCAAATCCTCATTGTCAGTCAACAGCTCCGAGATGCCAACACCACCATCGAACGCCTCCGATCCGAGGCACAGACTCTCCAGATGCGACTCTCGGATGCCCAGCGTGAGCGTGACCTTGCCACAATGCCTGCAGAACTCTCCCAACATCCCCAGCGGCATACTTCGTCGAGATCATCCACTCAACGTCCTCAACCTTCCACTATGCTTGATGATGTGCCAACACGAGGTCGTGTTCGTGCTCGTGGTCGGAAGTCTTTCAAAGGACATCCTGGTATCACTAGGGTCAATGGCAAGATTAGGTGCGAGGAGTACTATCCGGAGGGTGGTCTTTGCACCACATGGATCACCGATAGCAGCAGCTCTGGCTCCGAGGGTAGTTCTGACAAGGAGAACGACCCTCGGCTTTCTGGCACCATAACTGATCCATCTGCTACCTCTACAGGAGGCGCTCCTATCACACACTATGCTACGAAGAACAGCTTGGACGACGACGAGGATGATGACGAGAACGGCCACATTCCTTCTGGTAACTCTCTTGAGGTTTAAACACCTAAGCGCCTACAATCCTTATCTGACTCAGTATACCCCCTCAGTCACTTGAGGACTTTCAACTAGGTTTACCTTCGTTTGACCTGTATTGCGGCTGTTACTGGTACCCCTAGTATTTACCGAGACACTCTATCCTTAGAATCAATGGCTATGTTATTTAATCGTAGAACATGAAAGCGCGAAACTTGGTCATTTTCTCGCTGCTCTGAGAAGAGAACATCCTTAAATGAATCCCAAACCGCTGCATCATGCATAGTTGCTGTCCAACACGGTTGATACCGACGCGCCGTGTCCGAAGATTATGGGCACACACGCATATCTCCAGAAGATCTGCCGTCCTGTCCTTGTAATCAACTTCCAAAAGGATTCGCAACCTTCCAAACGACCCCTGCAAAGCCCGCATTCCCCAGTCTGCCGTCTGCCGGTATGAAAGCAGCTCGCGGTTAAAGGCCATACGCCCTTCGATTTCGAAAGCCGAGCCCGTGATTGACTGTCCAGGCTTCAATGGTGCTTGGATGCGTTCGCGGATATCCTGAGTCCCTCTTGGGAATGCGGCGTCAGCAACCAGATAATAGCCATCTGGAGTCTGTGATCGTAGTTTTTCGAAGATTGGTTGTGCGACATGAGAGTCATGCCAACTGCCAGGTGCGTTGAGGTTGCAAGCAACGATTTCTCCTGGTAAGCGACAAGCCGCAGGATCAGTGTGTTGAAAGATAGAAATAATGGACATCAAGGGTACCACGAGGAGAAAAAACAAGCACGGAACTGACGAAGTGAGCAGATAACCAGTCGTTGTATGTAGCATTCTCAATGTCCTGGTCGCCAGACGTCTGGACGGCAAGGTTTAGGCCATCGATACTGCCAAATGCTCCATGTAGGCGCGTGTGCCTCCTGACAATCAAGTGCGTGTAAAGGGCAAACGCATTGTCATCGGGCCATTCAATCTCAGCCTCACCGATCCGGCGCAGGATTTCGAGAAGGATTTGAAGGCCAAATGTTATATAGCGGAAAACCGTTGAAGGAATAAGAGCAAATATCTCCTGCAGGGAGATCTCGCGCATGGTGGAGCTGAGGTAGTGCAGCAGTAAGCCGAGAGCCCCTGCCGCATCCAAAGAGCGTCCGCCTGGCCGAGAGTCTCCACGGCCTTCAGCATCTGCCCTTGGCACAGGTGTTTCGTCCCATTTACGCGCAAATCCTGATGCCCGGATGTAATCGAAGGTGTCAACATCGAAGCCCATGGTGGTGATATAGGCTCGATTGTTTCTGCTGTTGTAGAGAGTAGTCCATGGTGTGCCTTCTCGTGGATTAGGGAGGAGATCGGGACGGCAAAGGTACGTGCGGGATTGATTTCGTTGATCGATTCGGCGCTGGCGTGATTCTTCGTGCGCAATGACCAGAAAAGAGGCAGCCATAAGCAACCTTTCGTGGTTCTCCTCGTCTTCGACTGCATCGTCCTCCATGCTTGCCTCTTCCATAAAATGCTCCAGATCTGGATCGCCAAAGTGCATGGTACAGGGTAGAAACAGATTATTTTATTGTGTATCGCTTATGGGAAACACGATTGAATAGATTATATCATGGAGCCACATTCACACTCCGCCTCACCCACTGGCTGATTTTTTCCAGCAGGATTAAAAATTTATTTCATCCATTTTCAATTGGCATCAATTTATCGCCATACAAATTTCAGCACGGATTAATTTAGTTTTTAAGGGAGGATGTATTTATTATTCCCTGATTAAACACCCGCGAGTGAGCCGTGAGGTGACATCGAACAGTCTTCAAGCTTCAAGCCTTCGCAGTTGACTGAAGTGGCAGCGAAGAAAGAAGGACGTGCGTGTCGAGGCAAGTCCAAGTTTCAAATAAACCTGTCTTGCTTTGCACATGCTTAGCCACGATAAACGCATTTCCCGTGACTTCCTGGAGGGTGGAAGTGGGTTGTGTAGAAGCGTGGGATATTGGAGATAAATCGTTCAGAGACAACCTTTTGCACAACCACTTCACTTCTGTATTTTCACTAATTGATACCAGGGAGTTAAGATATATTATACCGCTCTCCTGTCTCTTTCCCAACTTCTACGTCTACTCCCATGTGGACAGGTGATTGGGAACTTAAGAGTTGCATTAAATACCCGTCGTCCGACTACGAAGTCGTGTCTGGTTAGGACTCGAGTGGGTCAATCCAGGATTAAAACCCTGTTGATCAATATTAATTGAGTTGTATGCGGAAGGATTATGAAATAATCCGTAGGCTGAACCCTCGCAGGATTATCCATAATACACGGCTAAGCCTAGGGGGTAGATTATGCATAATCTCCAAATAGAAGCCAATAGGCAGCTCGACGTACCAACAGTCATCAATGATAGTGGACAATGAATGTACCTGATGGACGTCGATAGACACCTGGGGGCGCGCCTCTGTTTGTTCGACTTTGTTATTGTCCACCCGCCATGCAGCACGTTCGCATCAACAGCACGTTCGCATCAAAATGCCCAACCGAATGTTGTAGCTGCACAGCCCCGCACATAGCACACGTGGCCCGATATTTCCCCGATTCCGATCAATCTCGGACCCTCGCTGGCAGAAATTTGCATTCGAGAATCTGTCAGGACCAGCGGGGTACAGTAGCTTGTTATGGCACGTAAAAGGGGTATATGTGTCTGTACTGTAGATTACAAGCATGTATACGAAGATCAAGAGAAGCAGCCCGAGAAAAGGTACCAAAACAAACCGTGAGAAACCACGTGTCAATTTCCATCAGTCATCGAATGCAAACAATTCTTTACATCCTCCACTGCAGCTTGCCACCAACCTCCAGTACTGGACCACCATTTCAACCCCACCATTACCTGCACCATCCCAGTCAAACCCGGCTTCTTAAGAGCAGCCATGCTCTTCGATTTGTCGATCGGCAACGGCAGCTCCCCAACCGGATTTCTCCTCCACTTTGGCTGCATGCCATTCCACCACGTCAACCACTGGTTCCCAAAGCTAGCAGCGTCGCTGACAGGGGCTTCCTTAGGCTGCCAGTTCTTCTTTTGAACCCACTTGGTGAGTTCCTCGGGTCTAGGGGACGTATTTGGCAATCGGGAAACACTGCCGTCCAGGATCAGCACCATATTCTCAAACGCGACCCATGCCTCCAGACACTCATCCCACTGAGGACCCAATGAAGGCTCCTTCAGATATTGGAGAGCATTAATGACCCACTCCGGGGTTTCCTGCTTCTTCTGGCTGCGTCGGGGCCGCTTCTCATGAGTAGGCTCCTCGGCACCATCCAGGCTCCGTTTCCTCCCTGTACCCAGCAGATCTTCGCTTTCTTCGTCGTCTCCTTCTTCATCAGTCTTTTCCTGGGTGCTGATACTCTTCTTTTCAGGTTCTGCGCCCTGCAACGGTAGCAATGGAGATGCCAGAGGAATAGGAAGAATAGGCAGTTTGTGGGAGGGGATTTCAGGTTCCTCTGTTTCCTGTTGATCTCCCGAGTTCCCGTAAAGCTGCATCTCTAGGCGTCCTTGGTCTTGATAATCCACCACGCCCTGCATTCCCAATCCATACATCAACGAACCAGAAGCAGGCTCGAAACACGCGGGATCAAAGGATGGTCGCCCGAACGTCAATGGACACATCAGGTCGAACCCGGTAGATGGGGCTGCCAGCATGGTCTTTTCCTGCATGAGGGCAGACAATTCGTTGAAAAATCCTTGCTTGGGTACTCCTGCCATGCTCTCCTTCCCAGGATTGCTGGTGCTGCCGGAGGATGTCGCCACCGGATGGACGTCCACATCTTCCAGGTTCCTTGACGGTTCTTTCTGATTGCCAGCTGTGTTGGCGGGTTTTGGTTCACCAGCTCCACTCCCACTCCCCCCACTCTCTCTCTGGCCTCTGTTGCTGGACAACGAAGCTTCCACGCCATCGGGTTTTTGCGCACAAACTCCGTCTCTCTCCCCGACCTCCCCAAAGTCCCCGTTGAGTGCCAGCAACGTGTCCAACATGCTGCCTGAGCGGTTTTCCCATACACACTGTTGCCGAATGGGTGCAGCTTTTGTTTTTTGTAAGTACTCGATAATGAATCACTGATTAAATTACACTTACGAAACACAGCATGCAGGAAAGCCGAGAAGGGGTTCATAAAAGCTTTGTTAAAATTATCGTTATATGTTTGGAAGTTTGCCCCTTCGGCAGTGGATCCGAGGTGGTACGAAAAGGTACATATTTTCCCATCTTGCTTGGCAGGGTCTGGTCCACCAGCTAACACAGTAAAGGCCCACCCTGTTTTTGCCCCCAGTGCATTGAAGAACGACGTGAATAGGTCGGGGATCATTTCAATGTATCTACAATTATCCAGGTGAGTGCGAAGCAATTACGATGGCCCATAAAAACTCACCTAAGTAAAGATTCAGGATCTAGCTCTGGCTTGTCCTCGCCCGCATTCATCAACCCTAGGATCGCATCTGCGCAATTGCCCCGATTCTTTGCCAGAACATCTGCATGTCCCTGAATCTCTGCCTTGATCTCGTCGCTCTCCTCGGCAAACGACTCTTGGGTGACTTTCGCAACCAGTGCCATTCTCGCTTCGCGGGAGACGGACTTTCCCTCGAGCATTGCATCCACCTTGTGTCGAACACGAGAGGCGTAGTAGATCTTTGAATAGATCTGTTCGTGGGTCAACGCTCTCGCGTGCGTTGGGGCCACGGCCATTTTGAGCGAAACACCCCCCCTCTTATTCTTCCCTTTAGAATTATTGTAATACCACCGCTTAATCCTCTGTCGGTATGTTTAATAGAATTAACTTGTATTAAAAGCCAATAACTTGCCTTCATCCTCTCCTCCTTCCAGTCTTGGAGTGTCAAACTTGGCGGAGGAGCCGAACGCGGTGTGTCATCTTCGTCAGGTTTTTTGGCCGTTTTTTTCTTTGCTTTTATGGACAATTCTTTCTTCTTCTGACTGTCCCCCTTCTCGGCCTTTAAAAAATCCGCCTCTCCCTTCTCCTCATCTTCGTGCGTCGGCCACAGGATATCGATTTGGTCGTTCAGCGACTTCCAAAAATTGGTCAGCTTGGTGAGTCGTTCGCCCCAAGGGAGTTTCTGAATTTCTGTTAACCCGGGACGTTTGCTTTCCAGGTGGGCAGCAATTTGCCGCGTTGCTTTCCATGTGTAAGACATGCGAAGGAGGCTTGAATACTTTTTTTCAAAGCACTGACAACCTGAATTCAGGATTTCCTGGCCCACCAAACGGGACGTGTTGTTTGCCTCACACCGGCACTTCGGTGTCAATAGTAAATAAGCGTTAACAGAAGGTAAACAAGGGGATCATACAAGAACCATCCAGGAGGGATTCACATCCCCAACACCCCGTCTGCTCTTCTTTCACCCAGATACTCGCAATGGCCACTCGTTCCCGTGTCCTCTCCATGTCCACTCTGTGTGCTCTGTTGACCAGCTGGGGCGTCACCATCCACACCGTCATTGAGGAGGTCCAAGGTAAAGTTAGCCTATTCGACGTTGAGCATAACTGACCCTATCTGCCCATCCTAGAGCACGAAGCCAACAGCGGCAAAGCCGCTGATGTTTCTGATGGCCCCAGCTCCTCTGGCAACAACGTGCTCGAGGACTGGGGGACCTCCAGGCCCCCCCCCCCTTCTTCCCCTGGTGAGTTTCATTGTACATCTTCCTATTTCTCAGCCAACAATGTCTGTACGCAGCTCCAAACCCAGGTGTCAACATTGTTAACGTCGACGCTGACACAATGCGCCTTATTGTCTGTGCCATGGCAAGCATGGGCATTGATCTGACCAACGGTAAGTGTCGCCCACTCTTCAATCAATGTCATTCTCTCTGACTCCCCAACAGAAGCTGCTACTGATATAGCTGAGGCTGAGTCTAAGGCTGCTGCCAAGGCTGAGGCTGAGGAGGCGGAGACTAATGCTGCAGCAGCTGGTCCGCCAGCAGTCGTCGTTGTTGCGGCCCCCAGTCCTGGCATTCCCCTCAGTGCCCCCACCAACACGTTCCCTGGATCTGAGGCGCCTTCTCCCGCCAACCGCTGGTATGTTGTCACTGTCGGGAAGTCTGTTGGTGTCTACATGGGATGGTAAGTGTTCGTTTTGTTAATTTTTGGAATGACATCTGACTCTGTCGGCAGGACCACCGTTCAACCCATGGTCATCGGGGTTTCCGGGGCGTGTTTCCAGAAGTGTAAGGACCACGATGACGCCTTGAACGCCTGGCAGGAGGCCTGTGCTGCCAATACTGTCCGTGTTGTCTGACAGCTGACCGCGGATCACGTCTTCGGGCTTTCCTTTCTAAGCGCCTTCCAGGCGCTTCCCACCTTGCATGTGTATAATCTCTTGTGTCTCAGTCTGTCTCGTGCTGCGTCCCCGGCGTTTTGTATCTACCGATTTGTACTTGCGTTCTGTGCCCCTCCCCAATATATACATCCGCGTTTGCCCTTCCTGAACCATTTGAGTGAACAATAAGAATCGTGCGGAAGATATTCAAGTGAACAATGAGAATCATGCAGAAGAAGTAGGTGGATCCATTTAGGAGGGCTACAGAAATTAATTAAGGCCAACATGAGGTCTGGAAGATGAAGAACCTCTCCTTGTACGCATCTGCCACAGCGGTTTGCCCCTCAGGATCCCTGGTGAAGAGATAGAGGTCATCCACCCCTATCTGGATGCTCTCAACGATTTCGCAAAGCTTAGTGACCTGGCGATAGTCCTCATTGTCACCAGCAAGGGTCAGAACATGGTCAGTGTAGCATTTTACGACTTTTCGCAGACTTTGAAGTTTCTCAAGGAGAGAAACCAACACAGCCTGTGTTTCTGCTGCAACTTCGGGAGTTCCACTTCTGAAGTCACGGCATAGCTCCTCGAGAGCGACTTTAGGAGGGGCCCCTAGGATCTCCTCAAGTTTATTTGGTAGCTTTCGAGCTCTGTCAAGCCAGAATTCAACTCTACAATGATGTCATCAGTAGATCTAATTAGCGGTGACTTTGGTTGAACATACTTGTTTTTGGGTTTCGCAGTCTTGTCTGTGCCACTGGAACTCTTTGAAGGGGATTCTCTGGGGACTCGTGAAGTCGGGCGAGCCTTATTGCAACAAAATGTTTACCTTTTGGAGCTGTTTGAGTGATATTCGTCTCGCCTGTTCTGGTTGATACTGTTTCGGAATCTAGAAACATTTTAGAGGGCATTATAGCATGTAATGTGACGAATTAAGAGAGGAAATACCTTTCATAGTGTTTCTTACTGGCCAGGCGATGTGCTTCTGCCTTTTCTTCAGGGGTATTGTATTTGCGCTTGCGTCCCATGATATAAATCGAAAGGTAACCTGGAATGCTTGCTAAAGTCAATAGCAAACACAATTCACGGTTTTGCTTCGTCTGATTTTTATACTAGGACTGTGCCGTTTGGCGAGAAAAATACATGCACAGAAAGAGAATTTTTGGACGACTTTTTCTGCACTTTTTCTGGGATTTCTAGAGGGGTACATTGTGCCTAAAATGCATAAATATGTTGAGCAAGTTCGAGTTTGACGGGATCAAACTTCGAAAATTCCAAACAGGGGCCCACTTTTAAGAGTGCTTGGTTCAATTTCCCAGTTCCTTTCCATCCTCTCCCCCACTCCCTGTCTCCCACCTCCCTTTCCTTATCGAAAAAATCTTCCAAGAACCACTAGCTGTGGCCTACGAAACTTTGTGAGCTCTCTGTTATTGTTTAAAGCGGACATACTGACTGGTACATCGACCATAGGTCCTCATGATGCCCTCTTCAATCGAAATCTCCATTGGCAAAGTAAAGATTGTCATGTCGAAGAAAGAGATAACCTTTGTGGAAGATGCGGCAGTCTTCTATAACCAGGCTGAGAAACAAGGTGAATTACCACGCTACTTGGCAGCGTTGGATATCATCTTCTTTCGCATGTTCCCTGAGCCTGCTGAGCCAAGGGATACGTACAGCACTCGAGTGAGAGGGAAAAGAACGGTAAGTTAGACAATATGCATCGGTGCTGCGGGTTGGTCACCAACAATTCCCTCGTAGCTCATTGAACGTGTCGTGATGTGGCGCCGAGCTGCCTGCACAAACCTTGTGCCCCAGATTGACTGGCGTCAAATGTTCTCTCTGAACAAAACTCGCTGGGGTGTGGTTTCGGTAAGTTGTCCTGTTGTTACGCTCATCAAAAGACTCATGTTTGCATTGTGTAGCATGGACTCAGGGTTGAGCTTGCTGAACTGCAAGCATTGCACGAAGAGAACTTCGGTGTAAGTGGCCACACTGGTTTATCTGGTTTATCGATGGATTACTCACTTTATTTCTTTTCAGAGACCTGGTGCCTACACCTATCAAGGACTCGACAGCGAGCCTTTGATTGTTTATCCACCCAAGGCTGCTGGCCATGCTGCTCAAGAGCCAAAGGGTGGTGACGAAAAGGGCATCACCGTTGACGAAGAGGGTGTTGCCAAAAAGAGGGCCTCTGCCCCCAAGGAACCTCGCAAAAGGTTGTGCTCTGGTAGGAGGTCCCCGATCAACCAGACCAAGAAGGCGAGGACCAGCAAGGTCAAAGCAAAGGGGGCCACTGTCGAGACAGAGTCTGAGGACACAGACTGCGACATCGTGGCTCTCACTCTCTACGAGTTCCCGAAAATGGTTCATGGGTCTTTGAAGGATGATGGCCCTGGTCCCAGCCGTCGCAATGACAGGCCCTCCACCTCAACCCGTGGCTCTCGCACTGTCTTCAATTCCGATGGCAAGGAGATTTGACTAGTTCTGTAACATTTGAATTTGATTAGTTCTGTAAATTCGCGATGTATGATGATGTATACGTATCTTGAACTATCTATTTGCGGTCGCACTCTGCGTACAACAAGACAAAAAACCATTGGATATGTCGATGCTGTGTTCCGTTGTGTTCCAGCGATAGATCCAAATGGGGAAGGCTGAGTTTCAATGTTTGTTTACTCTGGGGGTCGTTTTGTTTCATTCTCCCTGGTATCTGATCATTCTCCCTGGTATCTGATCATTGTGCCCGCAATTACACCTTCTTCCAAACCCTCATCTGATGAAGTCCAACCGTTCACAAGGCAAAAGGGTGAGAAAGGGGAATTACTCGTGGTACACCCCTCCATCAGAGAACGAGGAGATGTCAGAGCGGACAACAGAGGCGCATGTGTCAATGCACCAGGTGGACAGGAGCACCATCGCGATTTCTGAAAGCACCTTTGCCATCCCACCTTCTCCAGTCAAAGCAAAAGGCTCGGATCGACAAGAAGTGTTGGCGGACGTGTATGTGATGCTCCAAGAATCGTTCCAAGGCATCCCGGATATTGGTACCTTGGATGACCTCCCCGGGGGATCTTCCGCCATCTCGTCTGAGCAAAAAGACGATCCCAAAGCTCAAGCAACACCAGGAGAAACCAGCAAAGAAAGGGATAAGGGGAACGATGAGGAAGAGGATTCGGAAATGAAAGAGAAGCGGAAAGCTCAGCCTGTAAGCCATTCATGCAGTATCTGAACGCAATGTTGACCCTTTCTCAGTCTGACATCCCGTTCCTTGCATTCATACCAGAGGTTGACTGTTTCTTGAACGAGTTTCTGCGCTTGGAGTCCCCTGCTGGCGAAAGCAAGATATGCTTTGGCTGTTTGTCGAGCATCGGGACAGAGAGTGCACCGGGGTACTCTTGTAGGTTATGCTTTGCCACGCAGCTGCGATGCAAAGCGTGTGTTGTGAAGGAACATTCCACTGCTCCGTTTCATTTTGTCCAGGTAAGTTTCATTCTTCGACAGCATTTGCAGGAGCTGAACACTGTCCAGGAGTGGAAAGGTTCGCATTTCGAACCTACGAGCCTGAAGAAGCTTGGCCTTCGAGTTCAACTGGGCCACGTACCAGGACAGCCCTGTCCCCGCCCTCTTTGCGCCACCGGAGATGAGTTTGTTGTGGTTCACATCGATGGAATCTCCCAGGTTGGCCTCGATTTTTGTGGCTGCCCTTCATCGCCTCCGCACGTTGTTCAGCTCCTCCGACACCGACTATTCCCCGCCACGGTAACCAACCCTCTTACAGCAGCAACATTTAATGTCCTAGAGACGTTTCAAATGTTATCGTTCACTTCCAAATGTACCCCCTATGAGTTTGTCAGGGCCTTGGTGAGGCGTACCAACAACTCAGGGATGGTCAATGTTCCGGTGAGTCTGCCTCTAGCTTCAATTGATAAACTAGCTGATGATTGGTGGTTATACAGGATCGATATGCGTCATTCTTACGAATGATACACGTTTGGCGTCATATCCGGCTGCTGAAGAGGAGTGGAGTTGGCCACCTCATTGGGGGGTCTGGAAACATGAAATCGGGTGATTGTGCTTTGCACTGTCCCGCATGCCCTCGGCCTGGAATAAATATACCCAAAAACTGGAAGAACCGGGCCCTGTCAACAAGGTAAGCCTTTTGTGTACCAGACACAAAGTTTTGGATACTCATACCAACCAGGTTTCTTTATCGTCTTTTCATGTCTATCGATGCCAACTTCCGGTTAAAACGACGGGATGTGTCAAGCGACGAACGGGATCCGGGTCTCAACCATGGCATCGCGTACGTTGTCGAGGAGAAGAAGTTTAGGGCTTTTCTTGAGGAGCACGGGAACAACATACAAGAGAAGAGCACTTGCAGTAATTACGACGCGATCAAATCTGCGCATATCCGAGGAGGGAAGGGTCTGGCAGCGAGTGGATTGGGCCTGACTATATGCAGTCGTCACGAGTTAAGACGACCTCTTGGCTGCGGTGATCTACAAAAAGGAGAAAGGTGTGCATCCCTCAAATTTCCGCAGTGATTTGAACTCATTCTTATTCAGATACGTTAACATGGATTATATACTGCTGTCGACGCTGAAGGAGAATGCGCCAGAGCTCGTCACTGCGTCGTACGACATAGGCTGCCAATACGGGGGCGGATTTGAGGGACGCTGTGACTCGTATCCAGAGGATTTGAACCCGTTTGACCGGGGTCACTCCTTCCTGTTTCTGGTCCCCAAATTTCACCTCCCTGCCCACGTCCTCAGCTGCCAGCCTCGTTTCTCATTCAACTACACCCCAGGGGTTGGAAGAACCGACGGAGAAGCACCTGAACGGAACTTCTCCCTGTCTAACGAGCTCGCATCCAGCACGAAAGAAATGGGTCCAGGCTCAAGGCGAGACACGCTCGACGACCATTTCGGTGACATGAACTGGACGAAAATTGTGTCTATCAGTGCGTTTTAGGAAGTTGGTTGTCTTTGATTGAAGATTCTCAACCCCCGTTTTTAGCATCAACCCTGAAAGAGCGAGCAAAGGAAGCTATCAAGATGCGGCGGATTCAGGTCGATGCGTTCCTCGATTTCACGGAGGCCCTCCCCAAGAAGTCCGTAACAGAGTGGACAAATCTGGTTTGGGATTGGGAATCTGATCCTGAAGATAATGAGAACCCGTTTGTAGTTACTAAATCGGGTATGTTGGTTCATTGTTCTTTTCTTCTTTTCCCATGGTTGATATAAACAAACCCAATTTAGTCCTCTCTGCGGGTGAAGTTCGGCGTCGTCTGGCTGAGGAGGATGCTGCAGCCATTGCTTCAGGGGATCTCGTTGAGGTCCATGCAGATGTGACGCCGAGTGCGTTCATTCGACAAGGGATCGAGATTGAGGAAACACAGTGAGTTGGATTCTGGAACCTTACCTGAGGGAGCCGCGGGCTGACAATCCCACAAGACGCAAATTTGCTGCCGACCAGAAAGGGCTTGGAACACACTCGACAGACATCCAGCGGGCGAGGATTATCGAGCGATCAAACTCGCTGCAGCGGCGCATTGATGCATGGTTCACCCTCCAGGCACTGTTTATGCCTCAAGCTGTCGCGAAACGGAGGGCAAGGCAGGAGACTGATGGACCACCTGACCCAGTCTATGCCATTCCCTTGTTTCTTCCGTCTGCCCTGTGTGGCAGTGCAAATCCCGATACGCGATTGATTCGGTGCGAACAACAGTATCGGATAGCGCAGGCTGAAACTACCCTCCAACAGCTCCGCAACTATCTCCTTTTCCGCTCCCACATGTATAACTCCCAGAAACGGTATTCCCGCGGAACGCGCATGAGCACCCAGAGCAACGCGACGATCCAAACGGTCACGGACAACATCAACACCACCGCGACCAAGTACCGACAGATCCGTGCGACAATTTCCAATCTCTCTAGTGTCACGAAGAATCTCGAATGGGAACGAAATCTCAAGCCTCTCGAAGAAGCCGACGTCCGTGGCCTTACAAGCGACGCGGATGGCGGTGAAGGGAGCAAAAAGCTGACGTGGATTTGGACAACAGCAGGTACCGGAGATGATGAGGATGAGATCACCCAATCCGGTATCTATTTGCTTTATTTCACATTCGGATATTAACCTCTCCTACAGATCTGCGCATCGAGTGGTGCAAGAGCAGGGCGCGTGCCCACAGGTGGCAGGAAGAATGTATGCTGTTGTCAGAGGAGCTGCGGCGAGTATTGGTGACATTCGAGTGGGAGGCAACTGAATGGGATGACCGAGCATCACTGTGGTTGTCGCCGAAGACTTTGGTGGCGCCGACTCCCACCTTGTGGAACAACGTTCCCGAAATCTATCAGCGAGAGGTGGCACAACTCCAGGACATACGGAATGGAAAGGTTGCATACGCCCGCCGGCAGGCTTCGATTCGCCGCGCGATGATCAAATCAGCCAAGGATGTCTGGGGTAGTCTTGATACGCAGCTGGGTACTTTTATTGTCAATAACTCAAACAAGGCGAAAAAGTTGGTGGAGTGTACGGATATCCCTGGCGATGAATACACAGGCTTGTAACTTTTTATGTTTTAATCAATTGATTTTTGTTTGTTTGTTTTGTTTTTGGGAACATCGAGACGCGGAAGACAGACATGGGAGACACGGAAGACAGGAACGTCCAAAAGGGGGTGAGAATGATGCGCCCAGTGCGCTCGTTCATGCTGCGTTCAGTTGCCGCTGCGGATCCATCGGCAGGACGCTTCGAGCAGTGTGAATCGTGGCCTTATAAGGTATCCATACATTATGGATAATCCTTCGAGGGTTCAACCGGGTATTATGGATAATCCCTCCAGCATCTGGTGATTAATTCAAGCGCCTGCTCTGGTATTTAATCGGCGTCGGGCGCGGGCTTAATAAATCTCAGCTAAATTGTGCTAAAGCTCGTATAATGATAAGTCCTCGGAGGCTCGGACTCCGGAGTTCATTCTTACGACGCAAACCGAACACGGTGTGTTAGACGCTCAACTCAATGCCCTCAGGTTCATACATGTACAAGCAAATATAACAATCGATTCAATCGATCTGACGATTGATTCGACTGTGACCTGTCACTCTCCACCGACCATTGCTCATAGGAATTAGACCAGTAACAGACAATAATGCCCGACTCTACGACCGACAATCCACAGACCAACCTCATGGGTGAGACGTCCGCGTCAGATGACCTAGGGCCGGGGACCAACCCATGCATACGCACCAGCCTCTTGGACGAATCACCGTCCCCGCGCAACAAAGTCCTTGCAGATTCCTACCTTTTGGCGGAGATTTTCTCCGCGTTCGGCAATCACTCTTACAATCAGGGTCAGCTGTTGGGGCTAGCGCTGGTCTCGACTACTTTCAAAGGACCTGCGCTGGACATCCTCTGGTCAAAGATGAAGTCATATCTCCCCCTCATTAAACTGTTACCCCTGCAAGAGATCGAATCCCAACTAGTGAGTGCCCGCCCCTTTAAACCAGGTCAGCGCGACAACTTATTCGGTGGGATAGTACTCTACTGGAGAGTTTTCCCCCTCGAACTTCCACGCGTATGCGACAAGAATTCGGGAGTTGGAGATAGCTCAACCGAGCAACGTATCCTGTCAGGTGCTGATGAGACTGACGAAGGAGCTCGCAGGTGCTCCTTTTCTCCCCAACCTACGTCGCGTATCCGTTCTCCACCTAGATGAATTCGCAGCGTCGCTTTTCACCCTTCTCCTATCCCCCACATTGTCGGAAGTCGAATTTGAGGGTTCTTCCTTGTCCCGACCTCATCTGCCCATCGTGGTCGTACCTCTCATATCCCACAAATCGTACATAAAGAAACTTTCTTTGAAGTCCGCTTCATACGATGGACTCGACGACGAATTCTTCGACTCTATTCAAACCTTCACAAATTTGGAGGCGCTGACTATAGCGCTTCCCCACCGTAGCGTCAACTCAAGTTTGCTTTCCCACATCCTCGACCAGTTGAGAAACCTTCGCGAACTCGAGATGGACGTCAGAATCTGTGATCTAGTCAACAAGCATAAACCGACTCTGTCTGTTTCCGCCAGTCCCGCCTACTCAAACCTAAAGTCGGTTCGCCTGAAGGTGGATGTTGTTGGACCGGCCTTGCGAAATGGGCGGTCCAGCGTTCTCCCGGGATACCCGGACTCTCTCCTCGATCATATGACGCACTTGACCATCATATTCCACTGTAACTTCTCGACTTCCGGTGCTCGCAGAATTAGGGAACGTGCCTCCCAGGCTCCATCCCTTAAGACCGTCGTGCTTCAGCCGTGGAGTGTGAAAAGAGGAAGCGAAATCCGCATCCCGCCGTATGTCCTCAAAGGTTTATTTGCGGTGCCTACGCTAGAAGACATTCGAATTGAGGCCTGGATCGCTGATGATGACGAAACCACCGAAGATTCTTTCTTGGAGAAAATGATCAAGCACAGGATATCCCGTATACGCGTCAATTCACCGCAATTCATCGACCCACTCCGGACTATACATCTACCGAAAGCGGATTTCTTTTGTCCACCACAAACCCTCCGCACCGTCGACTATGTGGCCCGAAACCTGGGAGGTCTCGAAAGCCTTCAACTCCGCCTCAACTCGAGTACAGAAGCTCTTGACGACGGCGGTGCACGTCTTTTCTCCCAAACAGAACACACCCAATGTGCGCTCCGAGAATTGGTTGTGGTAGAAGCGCGCAACACAAGGTTCCCGCCGATGGATCATCTCACCATCGCCCAGTTCCTAGATAGAACCTTCCCCAATCTCGCGAGTATCCAAGCTTACACTGATAGGGTAGACAATCCGTTTCGGGAGGAACAGGCCCAGAGCTGGAAGCTCATCAACCGGTTGAGGAGTGACGCGAGATTGTTGCGGATTCATATGAACCACTCCTTGTAGCTGCAATGTCTAATGGAAAATCTGAGCTGGAATGGCGTGAAAAGCAATCATGAAAGCAATCACGGCTTACGTTTACTGTGACTTGTTTGCCTGGTGCCAACTTACTCAAACCGAGGGATAGCTGCCATTTTCGAAAGCCGTCAGCATTAGTTCAAATTTAAAAGTACTCCAAACCTCCAGCGCTGGCTCCTGGGTATCTGGGATCACACTAAGATTGTCTCAGATGTCGGGTGTTCTCATTGAGTGGCCTTCAAAGCCAACTTTCGGCCACTGGTGCAGCACATTCTGCACTGAGATCGCCTTGTGACCTCCGGCTGGATGACATTGTGCCAGTTCGCGAGATAATCTACCTATCAAGTTCAGCTAACTTACCCAGCTGAGCCTCTGAGCCTAATCAGCTCGACGGCAGTAGGAGACAAACGTGATGACATCTGGGTTCGGATTGAGCGCGATGTTCTAAAAAAAGTCCAATCTGAAGCCCACTGCTGAAAACATGTACAAAGCGAGGGGATGAATCGATTCTCCAACTGATTTCATCCTTCGTTCTCTTCGTCCGAAGATTGCCCTTCCTTTCATCGTCTTCGCAGAGAATTTTGTTATATCACCCACCCACTCGTCACTTCTTTACCAGATGTCAGACCCTGATGTCGAGAGTCACACTCAGCACGCTATCAACGGGGCTCCTATGAGCGATCAACCGGGCCATGGTATCCCATCCGTGGCCGTGGATTGGACAACCGCATCGTCGCGTGACAGCGTCTTCGCAGATAAAGCCTTGTTGAAGGCAATTATCACAAAGCTCAAAGACAACCGTGACCAGCTGCTGAAGCTGTCATTGGTGTCGCACACCTTCAAAGGCCCTGCACTCGACTGTCTGTGGGAGAAGCTGGACTCGTACGTCCCGCTGTTCAAGCTTGTGTCAGACCTCCTTGAGATTGGGTCCGTCCTCGTGAG
>ML210443.1:8625-27258 GCA_004369085.1 Coprinopsis marcescibilis | reverse complement strand
ATGATCGTCTCCTTCACGAAACATAACTTCATATTCGAATATACCAAAGGTTTTCTTCGCAGTGACCTTTGTCTGAAGGCTGGGAGCACAGCCAATTTGACAGTGCAAGGTGCAAAAGGAAAATGATACATATAGTCATACATGATAAATTCTTGGTACATTTTGTTTCGGCTGGTATACATAATTGAAAAGGTAGGTACATAGAACAATCCGAATCATTTGGAAGTCGTTGAGCCACCCGAGAGTCTCTCCAACAACTGGAGACATTTCTCCAGGTCCAGACTGTACGATGCGTCCTCAGGCTCCGCTGACATAAGGCGCTCGTATATGATGATCGCGCTCTTGAGAGAGACGCTGGCTTCATCGTCGCGACCGAGGCCGACAAGTGATTCGGCGTAGGTTTTGTGAAGCGAACTAGACTGGCGGTCAGAGATCTCGTATGCCTCCCCTTCGGTTGCCTTGCGGTAAAATTCTAGGCCCTCCAGAGCAGGCGGAAGGGCGTCCCCATAGCGCCCGCAATGGTTGAGAGAGTATGCTATCGTGTCCAACGACGCTGCAAGATCATTTGAAAATGATTTTGGGTCCTCCAGGGCCAGTCGGCGTGATATATTGACCGACTCTTCTGCTGGCGTAAGAGCTTCGGGTTTTCGACCGGGAATTTGAGCAAGGTGCCACGCTAGGCTATTCAATGCACCTGCCAAAAGAGATTCATACGTGGCGCAATCGCGGGCTGTAAGCGCACGGCAGATGTCCACGCATTCCTTTGCGCGCCTGCACCTGACTATGCAGATCTAGGGACCATATGTGTCATCTTCGATGCCTAAGGGTATACACCCAACCATCGCTGCTAAACGGAAATCGGGAAAAGGGGAGCTTCCTCGACGGCCACGAACCGATGATGCGGGCGAGCTTTGTTAGGGTACTGAACAGGGCACTGGGTAGCGTACGGCGTTGCCATTAGAGACAAGGTGATAAGGTGTGTCGATGGCTCCTTTGGTTTCTCGCTTTTGATTATTCCTGCATTTGTGTCCCGGGATCTGAAAGTGAAAAGTGGGTGGCGTGGAACTTGGTCGAGGTTCAGTCATCTTCGATGGTCTGATAAAGATGGCGCTAGGATGGATGGGGCTGGGCCGGGCGGGATTGAGATACTGGAGAGTGATGACTGCTGCATGGGGAATGAGTCGATATCGCTCGAAATGCGATATAAGCTGCGTGGTTGAGGTAACCGAGCGTTTTGGGAGAGAACGGGAATGGCAACAAGCTGTTGTTCTACCGAGACACCCAATCTTGGGGGGACAATACGAGGGGCAACGTTTTTCAGGGTGCGGTTTGTGAGCGGATGGTTCGAGGTGGGGATTGAAAACGAGGGTTCGATAGAACGCTGCATGGTATTTTAGCTGTTCACACATATGTCAGTTAGGGGAGGAGATTTCTCGCACCTCTCGTTTATATCTTTCACGGGGGGGGGTTTGTGGGAATTATCACAGAGGTAGCGAGTGAGCCTGACCTGGAGTGGTGACGCTGGGATGTTAGTGTTCGCCGAGAGGGTCTCCGACGACATTCAAAGAGATGGTCGCAGGTGGCGAGGTGACAACATATGTGCTGGTACAGGCAGGCTCTAGAGTTATATCGTTCGTCCCGTTTATCGTAAGCCCTCGTTTCCCGCTGACTCCATGTGCTCTAGGTGAGACTGTCGCCTAAGGTAAGGAGATGTGTCGCTCAATAGATAGAAGGAGCCAACTTTTCGAACGCTTGCCAAAAATGACCGTGTACCAGGAAATTTGGAGTGGACAGTGGAGATGTCGTGGCGTCCGAACTCCTATCGCTGGTCGATCCAATTCTGGGCGTGAAAGCATCTCAAGGCTTTGGAGGTCGATTGCCGTCAGTGATATAAAGGCCACCGAGGAGGCGACTGTGCTGCTCGTTGGTCGGTTGGAAACATCGTAGGACATTCAAGCGGAGATCAAGCATCTCCGATATTTTCGGACAAAAGTTTGTTTTGGCGCAGAACGTCAATCACAAACAACAATCCCTCCTCCAACGAACTGGCATGTCAGGCCTCCAACGCCGCCTGATTAAACATTCCGAGTGGCACGCCCTGCTCTGTTTCAGTGCCTCAACACCACCATGGCCTACCACCACCCCACCACCGCATGCTCTAACCAGGTCTTACTCACCGAAATATGTGGACTGAATGCAGGGTAAAAGCAGATACGAGCTGGGGCCGAATTTAAAACCATGGCGGTAGCTCACCCTTGTCCCAATACCACTCCAATGGGACGACTGTCGTTCGCGGTGTTGTTCCCCACGTAGTAGTCCGAGTATGGACAACGAAAACAGGAGTGTGTATGTGGGGATGGAAGTGATGCAGCCTTGGAGAGGGATCATAGTGGCTGTCTGAAAGGTATGCTCATTCCCTTCTATTGCAGGTTTTGGTATACTAATGATAACTCATATTAGTTGTGTGCAGACTGGAAGAGACGATCGAAGAAGGACAACGACAATAGTCAGCATGGGGGGGTGCATTTCGCGTTCAATTGCCCTCCTCATCGCAACGAAAGAAAGACCCAGAAAGGCCAAGTACTGGTATTGCAACAGGGATCGTTGTGAAACCCTTGCGATCGCACTGGCAGCAAGAGCAAGGACGTGGCGCGCTCTCTCGCTCCCTCTTTGCCTCAGGCATCCATCGTCGTCGCAATAGCAAAGACGTGCACCCCGCTCGCAGCCGCACTCGTACTATGTGCAGGCCAACTTGCCAACCGTCGCGTTCGTGTTCATGTTCTTTGCCTCAGACAGGGGTCGTTGTCAACGCAGCCGAATTAAGAGCAACAGCAAGGACGTGCACCCCCGTTCACCCTCTCACAGCCGCACTCGTACTATTACGCGCAGCCTTAGCCGTACAACCTCCTCGCAGCGCTTCGCGACTCACCCCTCTTCTCCCGGCGCGGCTGCAACTATGCGCAATTACACTCGCAGCCAATCCCCCGCGTCCGAATTGGCAGACAAAAGGCCAAAGGACGACGAACTGGTGCCTAAACCAATCAGCGCACCCTGTACATACGAAAAGGTCAACGAACGCGTCTATGGCGGTGCATCCTTGCGAAGCGAAGGCAAAGATTTGTTCCTCCAAGACCACCCGTCCATGTGTATCCGGCGTCGTGATGCGCATGCGAAACCGGGACGAGGGGAACAGCGACGAGGGGAGGACGAGAATTTTGAAGCTGCAGAAGGAGGAGAGGTCTGCGGCAGAGGAGGAAGGCAATTTTGGGGGAGGATTTGCTTATGATTGTGAATGAGATGTTGAAGGCTGCGAATGTGGATGTGGAGGTGGTTGGGGCGAATAGTACAACGTTCGATGTGAGCCTTTAGTAACACTTGTATCTGCTGTGGTTCTGAAGTCAATAAAGCTTGTTTTAGGTAGCGAAACTGGTTTCGTTTTTAAAAGGATTATATTCCCTCACTGCAATGTGACCTGAGCGGTGAATGGTTCATCGCAATGCTGTGTCGAGAACCAGACACCGTGTGAACTGATAAGACTGCTCGGAAGTAGAATTGCTGTTGCTTTCTCTCTGTCTCTGTCTTTCTCTTTCTCTCCCTCTCTGTCTCTCGTCGCGCTTTCCTTTGGATCTGTCGTGTGCGACTCAGCCAATACTATCAACCCGTTGGATATGGAGCAGGTGCAAGGCGATCACTACCCTTACCGGATATTTGTCTCACTTATCGATTAACCACTCAGTTTTATCAGCACATCGGCGGCGACCTTCAAATCTCGGAAGGTAGCACAAGCATACGTGAGCAGCCCGCTTATACGATACAATACGGTTACTTGACCTTCATTTGCAGCATCTGGTTCCACTGGCAATACCTCAAGGGACTTGTCGACTCGCATGCAACCCTCGTATATCCAGACAGCCGCCCTGATTGATAACTGCAGCCAGGTTGCAGAACGGATGGCAACGAACGGTAGGGCCGCCAAGTCTTTTCCTGATGTGCAAAATCGTGCTGAACGACCTTGAGCCGCAACGACCGGATCCAATCGCAGTGTCCTATACGGTGCTTCAGGTATCACTCTGCAAAACTCTCATTTGCAGACAGCGGACCGAATTAACAACACATACAACATTCGTAAGTCAATTTCTGCCTCGGACATTATGGATCGTAATGTGCGTCCATTAGACGGAGACAGCAAAGTCATTGAAGTCAATGAGGCGCTACGACTACTCGGCAACCCCAAAGGATGCGCCTGGGATCCTGCACGCGCGTGCTTGGATGGCACCCGTGTTGTTCACATTGAGGCTATTACGTCGTGGGCCACTTCGCTCGAGGCAGAACCCACCACATCTGGAGCTCGAATCCTTCTGGTTCCAGGTCCCGCCGGAAGTGGGAAATCATCATTGGCGCACACCATTTGCAAAGAGCTGAGCCGAAGCGGCCACCTTGTGTGCTCAGTTTTCTTCGACCATACCGGCCCGCAGCCCACAGCAGAAGACTTTACAGTCGTACTCGTCCAAGGCCTGTGCACCGTCGATGATCCCGTGAAGAAGGCCATAGCAGAACTCATTATACAAAACAAAACCTTGGCTTCAGCGCCAGCATCGCGTCAAATCGAAGACCTCGTGCTCCCAATCGTCGCCAATCTACCCTCAACTCGCACCTTTGTTGTTGGCATCGACGCCCTCGATGAGCAGCCGAATCCCTCCATGCTGAAACTCCTACGGGACTATGTCCCCCGACTGCCCTCGACTTTCCGGTTCGTTCTCACAACCCGTCCCGACCCGCTTGTAATGCAGTATCTGGAGAATCGACCCCATATCATCTCATTCCTCCACCCATTGGTTGGCGAATTCAGCCAGGCCGACGTCAAGACTTTTATCATCACCCGCCTATCCATGACCGACTACCAGACCACCATTTCTGCCGAACTATTGCAGACATTCACTGCTAAATCCGAGGGATTGTTCCTTTGGGCCGAAACCGTGCTCAACCACATCGACAACACGTACGACCAGGCCGGGGAATTGACGGATATCTTAGCAGGTGCAAGCAGCTACTGGACAGAGACGGAGACTGCCGCTGGGAAGTTGGAGAAGCTATACGAGCATATCCTATCGAAGCTGCAGTGGAAGGATCCGAGGTTCGTGAAGAAATACACCATCATCATGGGGGCACTCGTTACATTACGGGAGCCGCTTTCTCGACGTGGACTGGCTGAATTGTATTCCCCTGACGGAATAACCGAGGACGACGTACATGGGATCTGTATGCTCCTCCGTACCTTGCTGAAAGACTACTCAAAGGACGACCCAACACGGCCCATACACCTCCTTCATCTATCGGTTCAGGAGTATTTGGTTCAGCGGGCCCCACAGCCTTTCCGAATCGACTGCGAGGTCCACCATAAAAGCCTGTCACGGCTATGCCTGCTGGCCATCCAACGAGAGCTCACACCGGCAAAGGTGCCAATCCTTGGATACTCGGATGGGGATTGGGCTTGGGATGTGACAGAGAAGAGTCGCGAGATCCCAGTCCTTTTGCGAGCAGCGCTCACCGAGCCGCTTTGGTACTCAATACGACACTTTAATGCACACTGGCACTCGCTGCGGGAGGAGGCAGGCAAAGACCACACTACACTCCTTCGTGAGATCGTTGTGGAGAACCCTCGGCCCATCCTTGAGGCCGCTGCTTCGACGAGATCCAAGGTAGACATGATTTCATTGCAACACAAAGTTTGGGTAGGTCAATTTTGATACTACTACAATCACTCGATTGACGACTCTTCACCAGCCACACGGCCCTCCGAGCCTCGCACTGGCAAGACAGATGGCAAAGACCTACGTCTCGCTGGGCCGCTGTCTTTACAGAGCCAACCAACATACAGAAGCCCTTCCCCTACTTCAGGGGGCAGTCGGTCTATACACTCCACATAAAGACGATAATCTGGATACTACTGTGGAACTCGAATTCGCCGCAAGTCTGACGTGGCTGGGATTACGCATATGCTACCTTGATCGTCCCGATGATGCCCTTCCCCATGTTGAAGAAGCAGTGACCATTTGCCGCCAACTGTCGTTGACACATGGAAACAAAGCTCGAGTAGCCTTGGCCCACTCGCTGGAGACAAAGGGCCAGGTTCTGGCACAGCTGAAACGCCACGACGAAGCCTACGACATCGACATCGAAGTGTTGAACCTGTATCGCCAATTGGTAGTTGGGCACCCAGAGAAGTTCCAGCACCGGTTGGGTTTGGCGCTGCGTAATCTGGCCTGGAGCCTTGACGCATGCAAGAAACATGAAGAAGCTGTCGTTGTTATACAGGAGGAGGTTGAGCTTTGTCGCAGAATGATGGAACGTGATACACAAGCCAGCGGTGCAGATCTCGCCAGTTCGCTTGAAAGTCGGGCGAAGTATCTTATTAACGCAGAAAGAACACCAGAGGCGGTTGAATGTTCCCAAGAAGCGGTGGAGATACGGCGTCGACTTGATCAAGATAACCCCGAGAAATTCAATGCAGGTCTTGCAGACTCCTTGTACAATTTGGCCAGAAGTCTTAATGACTGTGGTAAAGTGGCCGACGCTATCCCATTCTCATGCGAGGCAATCGAGATTCGCCGCCAGCTGGTTGCAAACGACCCTTCCACATTCGAGCCCAATCTTGCCCACTCCCTCCATAATCATGCATTGTATACCCGAAAAGCTGGAAGGGTAACGGAGGCGGTTGGATACGGTCGGGATGCAGTGGAAATACGGCGTCGACTCGTGCACGATGATCCCGAGAAATTCAATGCAGGTCTTGCCAACTCCTTGTGTGGTTTGGCCAGCAATCTTTATTACTGTGGTCGAGTGGCCGACGCTATCCCATTCTCATGCGAGGCGATCGAGATTTACCGCTGGCTGGCTGCAAACGACCCTTCCACATTCGAGCCCGATCTTGCCAGCTCCCTCCATAATCATGCATTGTATACCCGAAAAGCTGGAAGGATAACAGACGCGGTTGCATGCGTTCAGGATGCGGTGGAGATACAGCGTCGACTCGTGCACGATAATCCCGAGAAATTCAACGCAGGTCTTGCAAGCTCCTTGCACAAGTTGGCCAGTGATCTTGATGACTGTGGCCGAGTGGCTGACGCTATCCCATTCTCATGCGAGGCGATCGAGATTCGCCGCCAGCTGGTTGCAAACGACCCTTCCACATTTGAGCCCAAGCTTGCCCGATCCCTCCACAAGCATGCCATATACCTTGAAGGACTTGGTAAGGCAGAGGAAGCCTTTGAATGCAGGCGTGAAAGAGATGATATTGAAAGCAGATTTCCAGGTATGAACTGAATTTCATCCAGCACCGATGCCATGTACTCAACTACTCTATATCCAGCTTAATCATAAAGATTCCAACTCCAACTATTCGTGCCGCCAGCGTCCACGGAGCAAGTTTATCACGCTGTACCCCGATTATTACATTATGTTCATACGATATGATAGAATGAGAGCATCTGAACGCCCTATCTACTATTCGCAACCTCTTGCCTTCTGAACGTCCGCTAGCCAACTTGAAGCCTTGAGATATCAGTCGTACGTTCCTCGGCATCCAAATAGGAATGCTTCAGTATATCCGTTCCCAATGTCTCTGTCCAAGCTGAGTATGGACCCTTGGGATGTATGTTTAAGGTCCCTTTGTTTCGTCTCTGATCGAGTACCGGGATCTGAAAAGTCGTCGGCGGGTTGGTGAATTGTCGAGGTTCGATGATCTGATAACGATGGGTGGGCTGGGCTGCGATGTGCGCTATACCGAGTCTGCGAACTCGTCCAAAGGTGATATAAGCTGCGTGGTGGAATATTTGCAGAGAGAACGAGGATTACGTGCAGTACGTAGGGCAGCAAGAGCGTGACGGTGGAGGAGAGGCGCCTTGGAGGTTTCCAAGTTCGTAATATCATATATATGGGGTTTCTGGGCGGATAATTGATGATGAGCGTTCAAAAACAGGGGCTCGACGTCGAAATGCAGGGTCATTACTTGGTTGAGTGGTAACCGACAAGGTCCTGATAAGGTGGGCTGGCGCTGTTCGCACAGGATGGCTTATGTTTCCGTTGATCATTCGCATTGGTGGGTCCAGAACCTGAACCACAACCGAGCTGGGAGTTATCAAAACGGTGAGGAGTGTTCCAGACATCGAGTGGCTACGCTGGAATCGGGATGGCTATGTCAGTTTGTTGAGAGGGTCTGCACTGACAGGCGCAACAAAAATCCGAGCTTTGGCTTGCTAGAACGCGAGTCTGCATAGGCAGGTGGCGAAAGGACACCCCATGTGCGCGTGTCTATAGCTAGGCTCCAGAACTGTATTGGTCCTCTTGCTGGTCAAAATTCTTCGTTCCGTGGAGGTGTCTATTAGGGCGTGGAAAGGCTCGACTGATAAAGATGGTGTCAGGATGTATGGGCTGGGCAGGATTGAGTATGGTATTGGATGTGATGACTGCTGCACAGGGACTGAGGCGATATCGTTCGAAATGCGATATATAAGCTGCGTGGTTTGACAATCAAACGGGAATGACGCACTATGACGTGTATGACAGGTATTCAAGCGGAGAACAAATGTGTCTGATATTCTCAGACGAACATTTCTGTTGGACGCTGACTATTGCGTTGTTGGTCGATTCCCTTGGGGGTCGAGGAATGGGGAACAAATGTACCTCGTACAGATCTGACTGCTATCAACACAACGCAGGCACCAGGTGAGATTGCGTTGAATTGGTCGAAATCCGCTTCTAATGTCGCGTCTAGTTTGTCTCGGATAGGAACAGCGACGACGACGACGAACCGAAATCAGCGGTGACACCCATCTTCAACTGGCCTTCAACACCATCCAACACGTATCCAGTACATACCGGGACTCTTGCTCTGCACACACGCCAACCCTCGCATATCACCCAGCAGCTATGCCGCATGCAACTGTCGTTTCGGGCTGGGGGATGTTTGGCAGCCATCGTATGCGACGGGTTCGTCCTCATTGACGGGCCTGTCGCCACAGCCAGGAGTCATTTCAGGACGAATGCATGTTTTCTACATTTGATTCTGATCCACAAGGCACGCCTCTGCTGGGAGAACTCGAACAACGTGCTCAATCCTACCCAGGCGGACCATCCTCCCTTTTGGCAGAATGCCATGCAGCTGATTTCACCTCCGGGAAAGCGTTGTTAGTGCAATAGATCAAGGGATTAGACGCTACAAGGAGTGAGTTGGTCGAGCTGGTATGTGATATCGGCTTCCCCATTCTGACCTTCGTTAATTGTATGGAAGACCAGGGCCGGGTGCTGAGGGCCGGGTTCAACTACCTCAAGCAGTTCTGTACCGACGAATTCAACCCGTATTTTGAACTCTTCAGCAATGCAGAGGACCAGCTATAGTAAGCCAGCCGAACCATGGCTGTGGACGTTCACCCTCTTACTGACGGATAATCTGTGCACAGTGCGTGACGGCACCTCAAACAGACTTGTTCGTGGCAATGGACGACTTCGTGGTCTGTTCAGGTCTCCGTAATCGCATCCCTTTCAATGGTGGCTTTTGATATACTTACCTTGAACGTGCAGAGACCCTGGCCCTGGGCGATTAAACTCTGTATGCTCTCCCGAAGAATCTGAGGCAGCCGGATTGGTTATATCGTCGTCCTTACCGGCGGCGTCCCGAGAAACGTATTCACACAATAAATTTGGCCGCGTCCTGGGTCTACTGACTCCTGAGTGGGTGCCTGGAGGGCAGTGTAGGCTCCATCAGAGCTAGAACAGGGAGGTCGCGGTGATGGAACTCGTTGAAGGCGGCGGATGGATTTTGGAAGGTGGTAAGTCCCAAGTCGTTTCTACTGGTCAGTGCATATTCCTCAGCATCTGCATAGACATACGACCGATCTTACCTCAAGCCAGATTCCCTTATCCTCAAGCGTATAAAGCTACTTCTGGGTTCAATATGTCGTCCACGGCGGCCCATTGGACAACCAATATCTTCCGTTATGTGCGCTAATTAAAATGTACATTAAATCAAGGAAGTAACTCTGTAGTAGTGGGCAGTCGTGCCACAATATCAAACCCCGTCGAACTCCACTACCAGCGATAAAGCTCACGGGAGCGCCTCCTTCAGCACCGTGATTACTTCCTCGACGAGCTGGGAAGTGGTCAGATGGGCCAGATATGCCAGCAATAGCGCGAGCTGAGGGTCGTGCTTCGCTGGATCCAGCTTTGCCATATCGATCACTTCTTAGCTAGCCAGCAGAGCTTCGCAGTGACGGCCGACGTACGTTTTCGAGGCAAAGCGAAAACAGATTTAGGGATAGAATCGCTTCCAAATCGACGGCGTGACCTTCTTTATCGCTGTCGGTGCTGATTATCTGGTAGATTTTGGTCCCTTCCTCACGGATCGAGAGCGCCGAAGAGCGTTGTCCAGACATTTGGCGACGGTGTCGTATGTTCGTGCCACCTCCCTTGAGCTAGCTCTACCGAGAAAAGCTGCAAGTAATCTCAATGGTCAGATAAAGCATCGATGAAAGAACAGACGAAACTCTTACCACAACCCGCTTTTGGTTCATACGATGCTGGCCGTCATTCCCGTCCAAGCAGTCACCTTGAGAACTGTTCTTCGTTTTAACAGTAGGATCTTGCGCAAGAGTTGTACGTGGGATCTTTCAACCAACTGGACTGTATTGTCGACTCGTCTGTGGCTTGCCAAGAATGGCATACACACTAAAGACGCTGCGGCATGGTCCCTTGGTGCAAAGCCAGGATATCTGGAGACAAGGGCAAACCGTGCGATGCACAGTCGCCCTGCGTGTACCCAGAACCCAGGTGCCGGACCATTCATGGGTCCCGGATTTTGTTTGACGGCTGACAGTGCGAATTGCGAGAGCTTTGGGTGACGCTCATCACAAACGGATTGATATGGCAAGGGTGAATGAGTGATACAAATCTTTCGCGGAGAGATGGATTGAGTGTCGAGGGTTGTAGGGAGGGAGTAGTGCTGGAGGAGACGCTGCATGCCGAAAATCTTGTCCATGTTGTCTATGGTAATCGCATCCAGGCCATACTTAGATGCTAAACCGCTGGCCAATAAAGGCTGCGTCCGTGTTAACGATAGCACCCACGATGACGTTGTAACTGACCATGAACCGAAGGTCTGTTCAGAAGGATTCGCAGGAAGGCTTGGCCCTGGTGCAACTGAGCACTCTTGTAGTACACGATGTCGCGGGGAGTTCTGCGAGTGCATTAACGGAAGTGTCGAAGTGGTCGGGGGCCGTTGCCATCCAGAGGAACGTGATCTCTGTTCTGGCTATGAAATCCTGCAGCAATTGTGGAGGAAGCGACTTTTCGTATGATGGCCTCGTCAATCGGGAGTTGATGTACAGCTTGAGGTCGACGTAAATAGTTTCTCCAGTGAGGGAACGGTAGAAGCGCGTGGTGTGAGGTTGGTTCTCCAGGTACTGCGTTATCTGTGGTTCTGGTCGAGCGGTGATGATGATGCGAGGGCGGCACTGGAGTTGTGTGATCAAGTCGCGAAAAGGCATGGTGTGTGTTTATTCATCCGGGGCGTCACAAGTAGCCAAGAGTCAAGGAAGCACGTGTGAGACAGAGTTGTTTTGGGACCCGGACAGACGCATGGCGGTCATGAAGCATCCTAATTCTTCTCTCGTCTACAACATTGAAAAGATACTAAAGTATGTCCAGATGTCGTGCACCGGCACGCAATGAATCAGGAATCGGGTGCCAAGGGTTTGCCAAAGTAAGTCCCCTATCCTACGCGCCTTCGCAATCTCACTCTGACGGTTGAAGCAGCTTCCAGGTCTCTGTCTCAGTCAAATACTCGTTCAATGAGACGATTTATGCTCACCTGTGACACATATCCAGCACCAAATCCACAACTGTTGGAAGCTAGTGATTTTGACGAGTGGAACACCCTGGTTTTTGCTTCAAGGTTTCGGTCCCTGGAGAAACGCCTAGAGGAGAGGGAGGGGGTGGTTTGAGGACTTCCAGCGGGACCTGTGAGGCTGTGCTGGTCAGCATCCGAAGGTCAAAAGTGACACGATCTAGTCGCAATTGCTCACCATGAACGTCCAAGGTGAGCATGCACCCAAGAATGTGGATTTAAGGTCTCTTTGTGCCATCTCTGGTCATTGCGGATTCAGTCCACGTCGGTTCAAAGGCATACACAAAGTGATCGTCGCTCAACGGAAATCGCAAAAAGCGAGGAGCGTGGCCGTTCTTGGAGACCACGAAACGACGACACGGGCGAGCTTTTCCGAACGAAACAGGGCAGCGTCTGGCGTCGCTGATAAAGGAATGGGGTAACCTTGAGGTGCGTCAATTGCTAGATTGGTTTCTGCATTCGAGTGCCCGGATCTGAAAAGGGAGAGTCGTCGGCGGCTTGGAGAATTGTCAAGGTTTGATGGTTTGGTAAAGATAGGTGGGATGCGTGCGATAGCTGAGCCTGCTATACGAACACCGAGTCTGCGAACTCGTTTGAAGTGATAAAAGCTGCGTGGTTGGGGTTACACAAATGTTCGCAGAGAGGACGAGGTCGAGGTGCAGTACGAAGACAGCCAGGCTTGAGTTGGCGGACGACAAGAGCGTGATGGAGAGGGGCAAAGTTTTCAAGGTGCGCACTGGCAATGTATGGGGGCGATTGCTTGAGGACAAGGCTCGATGACATGCTGCAGGGTTGAAGATGTGGGATTTATACGCAGTGAGCTTGATTTCGCGAGGCCGCAAGGTGTGTTGATGCTGTTCGCACATGTGTCAGTTAGGGATGGTTTAGGAGGTGGTTCCTCGCACCTCTCGATGATCTCTTGCTCTGGTGCGTTTGGTATGTGCTCGACAACCGAACTGAGTCATTGAAGGGCTGGTGAGCGTACCAAAGCTCGAGTCGTGATGCCGGGGCGACTATGTTCGCTTGAAAGACTCTCCACCAAATTCAACCAGGCGGACGCAAGGTATGGTTGTGGGTATGCTAATCTTGGGCGGGAGCTGGAAGATTGCTGTATGGAAGGCGAAAAGTGAGTGGGCCGGGCCAATTCTTTACAGCAGGGGTGAGCAAGTTCCTGGCATTTGCGCGGGTGTCGCTGCATCTTATCTATGCTGTGGCCGGTTATCAGCCCCCTGGACCCTCCTTCGTTCCCGGACTCCATAAGCAATGTCGTGGCCGCGCGAGACTGTAGACCGAGGTAAGGTGGCACTGCTTGACAGATTAACGACCTCACTTTGAACATGCCAGACAACGCCAAAGTTTCCTTCTTCTGAAATGACCGTGTGCCGCGAGTTACGATGATTTGGCTGCAGCCAAGGAAGTGTTGGTGACATATCGCCGGCTCGTGCTGGTGGCAGAGAATCGCGACTCAATCTCAGACATGTAGCCAGTTGGCTAACACTGGGGTCCAAGTCATCGAGAAGTCGATGATAGGGAGACTGGGCTGTTGGGAAGACCATATGTCGACATAGAAGCACAGGTTGGATGTCATGCTGGACGACGAATCCAGGATGTGCAGTGCTTGGATGATGACGATAAAAGTATCGATTCAGAGAGTGAGTGCCAGTGAAAGTGAAAGTGAAAGTGAAAGTGAGGACTGCCAAATGTGTCTTGCAGAGAGGCGCCGCATTTAAGCGGAGATCAAGTACCTCCGATGTTCTCGGACAACATTTTGGCTCACTCGTACTTGACCATTGCGTTGAATTCTCACTAGTAGCTCGAGGTGGACATGTACAGCCATCTCACGACTTGGCACCCACAAACTACAAGCCCACTTCGTCACCTTTTCCAACGCCTGATTGAACATTACGAATGGGACATGAATAGGAGAGATGCGGGACATGGCGGGAGGTGGAGGGGGATTTGGTCCGGTGTGGGTGAGGCCGTTGAGGTCGTTCGTATTCGCGTCATTGGCCCGCAAGGAGCAACTTGACGTCAAAGTCGAATAGTCAGAAACCAGACAGCCAGGACGAGACCCACATCCCAATCGGCCAGCCAACTCAACAACCCCTCCACCCTCCTCATGACTCATGTTTTTTACACCCCAGCACAGTCTTAGCCTTACTCTCATGTATCGCTCCTGGATTACCGCAATGCAAAACTGTCCATTCTACTCCATCCGCATCCAGCCATGCCTGACACCACCATGGCCTACCACCGTACCACCAGCCCCGCCGGCGCACGCTCAAACCAGGTCTTACTCACCAAACAAAACGCAGGGTGAAAGCAGATGATTGTTGGCCTGAAATAACAGCTCAAAGTTTGCAGACGAGCGAGATCAGCACATCCCAACCAATGAGCAAATACAACAAGATCACGCGCATAGAATCCAGATACCCATATTCTTCTCAGTGCACTTCTCGCTAGTCCCACCATCAACACGCGACCAACCCTCTCACAACGGCGGACAGCACACAACACGCGTTCATCTGTGCTGCAGCTACCAATCATTGGCTCTAGTCCACGTCCTTCTGCTCGTAAATTCCAACAACCCTTAGGTGCATCTATTCTATTCCCTTGGAGGTCGAAGAATGGGAAACGAATGTACCTCGTACAGACCTGACTGCTATCAACATGGTGCACGTACCAGGTGGGTCTCCGTTCCATTGGGCGAAATCCGCTTCTAATGTCGCATCTAGTTCGTCGCGGATAGGGACAGCGACGACGACGAACTACAATCAGCGGGGACACCTATATTCAACCCTGCCTTCAACGCCATCAAATACGCTTCCAGTGCGTACTGGGACTCATACTCTGCGCCAATGCCAACCCGCGCATATCACCCAGTAGTTATGCCACATGCGACTGGTTCGTGTCGCACACAGCCAGGGGTCCGGTCATTTCAGGGGGCTGGTTGCGTAGCATCGTGTTGGGGAATGTCGATGACCTGCTGAAATGGATGTGATGCTGAAGAATTGCCAGAGTGTGGAGGAGGAGGGAAGAGCGTTTGCTCGAGGCCAAGGTATGCCTGAGTCGCGTTATCTAGAGAGGAGGAATTGATACGTGTGCTCAGGATAAGCTGATCGAACCAACAGACAACATCGCATCTGGGGCACTTTCAACAACTCGATTTTGCGGCGAGGATGTCAAACCATTCCGGGGAGCAGCTAATGCATACATTCTTTACTGACATTTCGAGGAAGCCGAGGTGTATCTTCTGCGTTTCCAACAAAGCATGACAAGAGCCATGACCATGATAAACACATTCTTCATAGGGTCCTTGAGAGCGTCGTCTTCTGATATATCCAAACGTCTCTGAGAAGGTACGCCAATATACACCGCCGTTCATTCGGTTCTCAAATCTCATTCGCATTCTTAGGACGTGTCACAAACCGTAAATGGCTCAAATGCACCTTTTGTGCACTCGATTCCGATTCGTCTCAAACAAAGTCGCGCCCCAGCTGGTAGAACTCGAACGACGCGCTCGATCGTACCCAGACGAACTTGTGGCAGAATGCCATGCATCGTATTTCAGCTCCCGGAAAGCATTGTTATTGCTCAAGATCTTGGAAGAGATCAAGGGATTAGACCATACAAGGAGTGAATTGGTCGAGCTGGTATGTGATATCATTTTCCCCATTCCCTCCTTCGTTGATTGTATGAAGACCAGGGCCGGGTGCGGCTACCCCAAGCAGCTCTGCACCGACGAATTCAACCTCTATCTCGAATTCTTCGGCACCGTAGAGGACCAGCTATAGTAGTAAGCCAGCTCGACCGAAACTATACGAGTTCTGACCTTTCCTCCCAGTTAATACCTGGACACGCCTGCGACCTTTTGTATGACGACCTGAGGCCCCGAATCTTGCGCGAACCACGATTAACGGCATTTTGCAAAGTCTGCACCGTCCTTCAAACATTGATGGTCCTCGCTGCGCCAATTTCCTCCACCTCAGCAAGCAGCACCCTGTTTTCTGTGGGAGACGGGATGGGTTCGGGTTCCTTGGGAAAGATGGCTTGACCCTTTTGTAAGCCTGCCATCTTCGAAGACATTGCGCAAGAGGCTGCCCTTTTCTGCGGCCAATCGCTTCTCCGGCCCGCGATATGATCAAAGCTCGACCACCACCTAGGACACAGCTACACGGCGATCTGTTCCTTGTCAGCCATCTGCTGATTCTGGAAGATGTGGCGAAGAACCTAGAGGGCGAATCTATAACTCAAGGACCGTATGGCCAGAAAGAGGCGTTACCAGAGGGATGAGAGCATTAGAGGTGCCCAACACGTATGTCATTCACATACTTGCGCTTTTTGTACTTGGAGGTGACTGACCTTGGGCTTTGGATACGTAGGGAATTGAGCACGGTCTTCGACGAGCCGTGAAGAGGTCATTGCCAGCAGTGTCAGCACCACCCGCAACCCCATCGACCAATGGGTGACGAGACTGCAACCATTCAGCAGCTCTGACTCGAACCCCACTGCCAAGATCACATTCAATTTTCAAACCCCTCCTCTCCTCTCCACTGCGCTGCAAACTGGTGTTCCAACCACTTCCAGCGCCATCGATGTGGCAATGCTGAGCACCACAACACACGTTGCGGCACTGTACGCGGAATTCAGGGTCGCGATCAAGCGTGACCTGCGAGCGAATGTTGCGCGGATCAGGCTGTACCGCTGGGGCGCAGATTCGGAGCTACATGCAGCTATGTCGCCTTTCTCGCGTACTGGAGAACAATACGGTGTAGCCCCTCAGTACGGTCTTACTGCCAAGATCCTGATTGACCATATTCAGGAATGGACGCTGGAATCGTTTCAGAACTTTGTGGACCAGGTTCGGGAGGCGTTGTTGGGCGGAGCGCAGGATGGCGAGGGGAGAGACTTGGTACAGGAGATTGGATCGAGTCAGGGTTGGTCAGGGATGTTGTTAGGGAAGTTTGGGACGCTTGTTGTGATCTCACTGGACCCAGATATAGTAGGGTTTTGCCTTGAATCCAAATGGCTTTTATTTCTCGCGCTGCTGACTCGTTGGTTTGAACCCTCGGCGTCGCTGAAGGTTATTCCTTTTGGAACGCCAATTGCAGCCGCACTGGCACTTGTAGCAGCCAAACTTGCCAATCATCGCGTCGCCGTCCGTTTTTGTTTTCTCTGACTCTCAGAAAGGGACAGCATAGCCGCAGCCGACGCAAGAGAAACAGATTATAACAATGAACTCCGTCCCCGCACCTTCGCACACGCCCTCGTACTCAGTCCTACGCATCCACTATCGGTGGCAAGGGGAGAGGAAGATCCAAAGCCAAAGGATATCCACGACTACTCGTCGTCTGTTGACGACGACGATTCCCGAACCGGAACCAATTGAAGCCGTGAACCCATCCACCTTCCTCCTTAACAGCTCAATGAAAGCGCTTTCGGTCATGCACTTTCCGGGGAGGGGAAGGCAGGCTGCAGCATTATGGCCCCGTTGCTCCTGGACGATTCCTGCGTGTACCGCGTTGCGATGAAAGCAGTTGAACGCTGCAAATGGTTATGGAGCTGGTTGGAGGCAGTGTGAGCAAGGGTATGAGCTTCGTTATCGATGTGGGCCTTCGATGGTACTGATATCTGATATTGTTCTGAAGTAGTACCAGCACACAGCAATGCGACGTGTGCGGAAACTCTCGAAGGAATGCTGTGTCGGGAACGAGATACCGTGTGAACTGGTGATAAGACTGCTCTGCGAGCGTCGAATCACTGCTGTTGTCTCTCCTCTCTCCTCTGTCTCTCTCTCTCTCTCGGCCCTCTTCCCTTTTGTTTGGTTGCGTAGCCTAGGGGTGTTGTCGATTGTCCGTGCAAAGAGATGAAAAAGGTATTGTGGATCGGTCTGTTGCTTGCTAATGATCTTCATCGTGCTCAATCGCGCTCTATAAAATGCGGTTCACTCAAACTCAGATACGCGAGAAGGTCAAAAATTGGAAGCTTAGCGGTCGCAATCGAGGGCCTAGGCAGGCTGATCCGGCACAGAGAGACGGTGAGGTTTAGTGTTGTCCTTGCCATCCTATTTACTCAAATTGCTACAGGTTCCCTCACTCCAGATGTCTTGAGCAAAACACTGCCAGTTTCTGACCTTCAGATCTCAGAGGGGACAGGGCCCAGTGGTGAGTGCGCAATTTCTGATACTCGTATCCACATCTGTGGGCTTACAGACAGGGATTGTCAGTAATCAGCCCCAATCGCGATATCATGCCAAACGCTTCGAACATTAATATGCACCACCCCCATTTCCAGACGGCGGAACGAATTAGCAACACCTACAACATTCGTAAGTCAATTTCCTTCACCGGCTTTGTAGATCGTAATTGTAACCGTGTGGGTGGTTGATTAGAAACAGAGACCCAAGTCAACGAGGCACTGCGACTACTTGGAAACCCCAGAGGATGCGCCTGGGATCCTGCACGCGCATGCTTAGATGGCACCCGTGTTGTTCACATCGAGGCTATTACGTCGTGGGCCACTTCGCTTGGGGCAGAACCCACCACATCTGGAGCACGAATCCTGCTGGTTCCAGGTCCTGCCGGAAGCGGGAAATCAGCGTTGGCGCACACCATCTGCAAAGAGCTGAGCCGAAGCGGACACCTTGTGTGCTCAGTTTTCTTCGACCATACCGGCCCGCAGCCCACAGCAGAAGACTTTACAGTCGTACTCGTCCAAGGCCTGTGCACCGTCGA
>ML210442.1:0-27533 GCA_004369085.1 Coprinopsis marcescibilis | reverse complement strand
CGAATTTGCGCATGGCACAACCAAGTTCACTTCTGAGACGGAGACAACGGATTCGCCTCCTCCTCCTCCACGGCTCATGCAAAGCATACTTGTGTGGAGTGGGATTTGAAGGGACCTGGGAATCACATTTACGAAGACTTCCCGCCCGCCCGGGCTAGCCGTCTGGCGGTCTCCCTTCTCCCCACGACCTGGAGATTTGGCTCGAGCCTCCTGCCGGAGCCTCTCCACCCCCAACTACACCACACAAGTGTGTTGGGTGCACATGATGCCGTTAATCGCATCTAACATTCACTTATCATAGTTCATACTTACCTGATGCAAATGGACACGGACAAGGACGAAAGCGCAAGACAATATTTTTGGGAAATGCTTAAATTTGCGAAGCTTCGAGTTCGGAGGATTGAACCAAGCCTCGAGGCATGGATTCCACCAACTCCAATCGAAAGAAGCACGTAAATTCGAGTTCTTACTGGCATAATGTATGCCTATTTAGGTTTAGCGGCGGTGAAAGCCACGATCGCTTTTCCTCTAATACATAATCCACACTCATATGACTACACGCTACGCATTCAGACGTCAGCCAGTCCACTTCAGCCATTGACGAAAATTACGACGTCACTCTCCCCATGGCCTAGTCTCAGGCCCTATAAAGGCGGGAACTGGGTGGTCTCCTTTTCAGCAACCAGACCTCGAATTCATTACACAACTAAACTGCACCAATCCAACCACCCATCTCTTCATCTTCACTATAATGGCGCCTCAATACAAAGTCGGCCAAACCGTGCGATACAAGCCTATTGGAGGTACGTCTTTTGGACCTAAGTACCACGTCGTGATCTTGCTAAACCGTGCATTCATAATTCAGGACCCGACTCCAACACCTCTGAATCAGTTGGAATTATCCGCGACTGTATCACCGAGCCTGGTCGGCAGGCTGATCGCAATGTGAACGCTAGCGAAGAGGACCCTCGATGCGAGGTAAATTCTTTTACTGCAGCCTTCTTCTGTCCCAATTAACTGGATTTGTAGATCGAGAATGTCAACACTGGCAAGCTCACCACTGTCTACGAGAAGAATATCTTGGGCCCTGCTTGAAGGTCGTGACAATAGCAACATGTGAACGGAGACTAATGTACAAATATCGAATTGCTGAATCTTTTGGCTGTACAGTATTATATTCATATATGTAACTGTAAATTGCATGGAGTTGACCGTAGTAAGTGATAACCGAAGGAAATGTCCGGTCAAGATTCGGAGTTTGGGGTTTGAGGCAGCCTCTGAAGTTAGGGATACCTACATTGTTGGACTTCCAAGGTCCTACTATACATCGGTGGAGGCTCTTCCGTGGGCGTGGACATGGAGTCTGGTCTCGAACTTTGGCCCCTAAGCAACGTGACTTGCTGCTGCAAAAGACGGATCCGCTCTCGCATCGCTGGTAGAGACGGATTTTCTTCGTCCCCATTCCCCTCAGCCACCGCTCCATAATAACGCTCTTCACCCCCAGAAGCAAACTCTTCCCCATTATTAACTGGCAAATGATCCGGCCTTGGGTTACCCTCCCGCGCGAGAGCCGCATCCGTTGCCTCGTTATCCCCTGCCCCCCGATAGTACTTCCGAATTGGCAATGCTGGGCGAGCTCTTGTATCATCGCCGGGGAATGTCGAGATACGTTCCTCCGACGCCACGCGAGGCAGAGAATGAGCATCGCCAACAATGCCAACGCTATTACACCCCCTATGACGCCACCTACAATGGGACCGACAGGGGCAGAAGAGGGCCGTCTGTCTAAAGGTGTGCCAGTGTCCACGAGGACAATGATGGACGTGGTCGTCCCATTTGGCGAACGAATGATCGTCGTCGAGAAGCTGAGAGCATTTGACGGTAGGGATGCCGCGTTAGAGTCCGTTTCCGTGTCCGATAAGCTTGTATCCGCGTCATCGACAACTGGCAGTTGAGTTGGGGAGGGGGAGGGGGAAGAGGTAGGAAAGCCACGGGGCGTAGAACGCGACGGCGATGGCAGGGTCCCAGGGGGAGGAGATGGAACTGGCGTTCTTGTGCCAGTAGGTGGAGGGGGTATTGATGAAGGTGGGTCCGACGTAAATGTATCGGGATCACTGGTAGTCGTAGGTGGGTCGGCAGTAACAGTGGGAGGGTCGATGTCTGTGGGAATATCGCCAGTAGGGGGATCAGACTCGGTAAACTGACTTCTCGTAGTGATATAGGATACACAAAGAGCGATGAGAGCTACACATTGCAATCTCCAAATCATCGTGAGCTGGAAGGAAAGCGCTGTGAAGTCCACCGATGATCCCCTTTTCAACTACGCAGAGACTCAAGACCTAAACCCTATTAGGCCCGGTCAACTGATTGTTGAGTAGTTGTGCGGAAAGATCCAGCGGAGATCTGTCGTATGTGTGGCTGTCATTCCTCCTGACAAGAGCGAAGTAAGCGGTGGCGTTCACTTACACTCTCGTACTTATCCTACGACGTCCAGTAGCATCCTTTCTTTAGGTTTCAATCAATTCAACATCGAAGAGCAGTATCAACGCTGCCTCTAGCGTATTATTTCGGAGGTAGTTGTCCAGGGGACTCAGGACAAGGACAAAGAGGGCGAACCGTATGTGGCACAAGATGGCACATACTTCACACGCATGCCAAACCAATAGGCGCTCTGCGAACCAATGTTCCGGTTTCCTCTATATAGAGGGATATCGAATGGACATTCCAATTTCAGTCAGGCACACTATATCGTTGAACCTTATAAGAAGGTGTGTATACAGATACTATATAGACTTTTCCATGAAGCTCTACATAGCTCCTGGGCTCGTGCGAGTAAACTGAAGCACTGGAATGCCATTCACGTACTCGGAACATAATACAAAAGCCGTTTCGTCAACTGTGCCCCTTAGTTGGGATTAACGCTCAATTAGGCGGCTTATCACGATCTTGGCCGCTACTTTTATATCTCCCGCGTTTCGCGATACCTCCTCCAGTTTTTTTCGCACGTGCCAGGATACGCTGTACTCATGATCGACGAGTTGCGACAGCTGACGTTGGGACGATAGTTGTTCAACACTGACAGTGTCCACTCTACATATGTATACACTGGGCTTACATACTTTGATGGATGTACTTGAATACAAGCACGAGCACAAGAACAAGAACAAGCGAGAAACCCTGAGGGAGGGAATCAACTATGTCTGGGAGTCTTATGCCTACTGAAAATTACTTCACGAGCCTGCGCGTCATTTGAGCATATACCGAGTATACCAGAGCATAATATACGAGAACCTAGGCCGGTGAGTCCTCACCATTGCTCCACGGACCACTGTACGAGGTTTAATCCCGCCTTACTCAATCAAGCCTGTAAGCGCCCTGGAAGATAGTATAGCCACCACCTGATGCCAAGGCCATCATATTATAACCCTAACCACAAAGTTTCGCTATGTAATGTCTGACATCAGGCCGAGTTCCAGCGAGTTTCTCAGGTGGAACATCGTTGTACCAGATTTTCGGCTACGCCATGGAGCCGTTTCTCTCTAGGCTTTGCTTTCATCCGAGCCCACAGGCGTTCGCTAACTACCTTCCGACTCTCCCCACATTCACTCTCCTTCCCCTCACTTCCCCCACTCGGCTTGAACTGCCAAACCATCTCTGGCCATCGACGCTCGGTCCTTCCAAAGTTCTGAAGGATGAAGTCCACTATGCGACTGCGAAACGCCTCGCTTGCCGCTGCGAGTAAATTGCGCCCGTCTGCGGCACTCAAAGAGCGTGTGCGACGACCAGCTTTCTTGAGCAAATTGCGAACAGCGGACGAATTGGCACCTTTGTTCAATGTAAGCTCTTAATCTTCCTCTCATTCTCTATAGTTTTGCTAACTGAAACCACTTGTGCGCGTTTAGAATGACGACTACATCGGATGGTCTGGTTTCACGGGTGTTGGATATCCCAAGATGACGCCAACAGTACGTTCTCTATTCTTTTCTGGTACGCCAATGACCTGAGTGCCTGGATTGTTTTAGGCCATCGCCGACCACGTTCAAGAACACAACCTGCAAGCAGATCCCGAAACGAAGAAAAAATTCAACCTCTTCGTCGGCGCCAGTGTAGGACCTGAGGTCGAGGATCGATGGGCCAGACTCGATATGTGAGTCCCTAGTCCACTCGTTTCATACCCGCTTTTTCATATGAACGAAATTAGGATCGCCCGCCGCTACCCTCATCAGGTGGGCAAGGACGTCGCCAAGGGTATCAACGCCGGAAGAATCGAGTTCGCCGACAAGCATCTCTCCATGTTCCCTCAAGATCTTGTCTACGGATTCTACTCCTTGAAAAAGAAGCACGGTGACCCCAAAAAGCCATTGGACTGGGCAATAGTCGAAGCTACTGCGATTACTGAGGAAGGTCACATTGTCCCAGGTGAGCACTCTAGTTTCAGACAGTTCCTCCATCTTCTCCTCGTCGCTCCCTTCTGATGTAGCTTTTTCTAGGTGCCTCCATTGGAGCAACCCCAGAAATTTTGCAATCTGCTGAGAAGATCATCGTGGAGGTCAACACCCGCATTCCCAACCTCGAGGGCCTGCACGACATCAACTCCTCCTTCGTCCCGCCTTACCGCCAGCCCTATGTACGTGACCACCATTTATCTCTCCTTACTCAGCGTTGACGGCCGGGTCTTTCCAGCTCATCACTCATCCATGGGACCGTATCGGTACAACAGCCATCCCTGTCGACCCCGACCGCATCGTTGCCATCGTCGAGTCCGACAGACCTGATAACACCGGCCCAAACTCTCCCGAGGTCTGCTCATTCCCTTTTCCGAAATTACATACGTTCCACACAACTAATCCGTTGCTACTTTTTCTTACAGAACGACGATAGCAGGGCCATTGCTGGGCATCTCATCAACTTCCTGTCCGAAGAAGTCCTCGCAGGCCGTCTCCCCAAGTCCCTGTTGCCTCTTCAATCTGGCATTGGCAACGTCGCCAACTCGATTATTGGTGGCCTCGCTGATGGTCCGTTCGAGCAGGTCCAGGTGTGGACAGAGGTGTTGCAGGGTACGTCCTTATCTTTATTTTCATATCTGTCTTTGGACCTCGCTCTTTACTCAAACCCCCGACCTCTTGTCATGCAGATACCTTCATCAGGTTCTTCGACTCTGGAAAGCTTTCCTTCGCTACTGCGACCAGCATTAAGTTCTCACCCGAAGGATTCGACCATTTCTATTCCAGTGCGTATCCCGCTCTTGTTAAACACTCGTGAATCACGACTGACGTGGACCTCTCCGTGTGACGCAGACTGGGCCAACTACAAAGACCGCCTCCTCCTCCGCTCTCAGCAAGTCGCCAACTCTCCCGAGATTATCAGACGCTTAGGTATCATTGCGATGAACACGCCTTTGGAGGTTGACATTGTGTGTATAGTTTCCTCGCCACCGTTTCCCTAACGCTGACTTACGCTACCCTGCTTTCAAGTACGCGCACGCCAACTCGACCAACGCCCTCGGTTCAAGGATGTTGAACGGCCTCGGTGGCTCTGCAGATTTCCTTCGCAACGCCAAGTTGTCAATCATGCACACTCCTTCATCGTGCGTATCCATTTCCTTTCCACAGCTGCAAATGACTGACCTTTGGGGACGATGATAGACGACCCACCAAGTCTGATCCAACTGGTATCAGCTGCATCGTGCCTTTCGCTTCGCACATTGACCAGACCGGTATGACATCCCTATCCACATCGCTGCATCGACTCCATGCCTAATGTTGCTATAGAACACGACTTGGACGTTGTAGTAACAGAACAGGGTCTGGCTGACCTCCGAGGTCTCTCACCCCGTGAACGTGCCCCCGTCATCATCGAAAAGTGCGCCCACCCGGATTACAAGGACAGCCTCAAGGACTATTACGAGCGAGCGTTGTTCGAGTGCTTGAAGCGTGGTGCTGGACATCAACCACATATGCTCAGGGTGAGTCTTCGTTGTTCTGTCTTTCGCTGTTTTGTCCCATTTCGGAGTTTGTGGACGACGATGCTGATAACAATTTTTATACCTAGAACGCATTCAAGTTCCACACCAACCTCATGGCGAAGGATTCGATGAAGGTTGACAAATGGGACTAAACGTTACGAGCATTGGGAGATGTTCTAGTCAGTTAGTCGTTCAGCTCATTTGCCCGTGAACGTTCGACCTAGATTTTAGATCAAAAGTAGAATGAATGTACCATGTAAGCGTGTATCGTAATACACATTCAGCAGGTTTTGAGAGAGTTGAACATCGCATGTGTTGCATGTATTCGAGCCCCGAGGGAATGCTCGCTAGGGTTGGAGCTTGGAGAGGTTTGGGAAACCCAAGAATTGAGACTGAAAATCTTACATACCCGCTGTGCCAGACACTGGGGGTGATCTAATGTGACGACGTCTGATGCTGGCGACAGCTCCCTCGTCGTTATTCAGAGAGGATATGTAGTTTCAGATCCACATGGTACATTTCACGGCACATTGATACTGAAGATCATCCGTCGAGGCTAATCACGTTCCGCAGGGTGGAAGGACCCGGGGTATGACAAACGTTAAATGTCGTTCCAGCTGCGATATGCCGGCGCTAATGGAGAAGATCAAGCGTGGATTTCAAACTCAAAATGGTGACCGCAAAAGACGACTTGAAGGGGAGTTACCAGGGAGGGATACCACCGCATGCAAGTCTCAATTCTTTCGGAATGCAGACAGAAATTTTTGAGAATGTCAACACTATATTGGGGGTGTGGCTGCTATGGACGTTGACCCGAAAGAATCTAGTGCTGAATCTTGAGAGAATGGCCAGCCCATGAGTCGAATACGCACATACCTCTCCACGCTCGAGTCCATTACAATTTACGAGCTTTTCAGCTTGTCGAGAACCCAACCCATTGCCCCCTCCGTCTCGTCCCAAGCCCGTCCGTTATGCATCAACAACAGGACGTTCTCCTCTCGAGTTCCATTCGAATATGAATGCGGCGGAGTTTGGGACAACTTCTCGTAATCAAAGATGCTCTTCCAGAAGTACTCGTTGCCCTTGTTGACAGACTTGAAAAGATCGTCGGTCTGCTGCTCGAGAACCCTAATCTTCTCTTCCAATCCGTCAGGCGCAAGAAGCTCCGGTCGAGCCTTCCAAATCGGGCTCCTGAAATCCAGGTGGTCCTGGATGGAGCGAACTGCATCGGGATTGAGGCTCGGTACCTCCAGCAAGGCCGAAGCCGTAGCCAAGTCACGAAGGTCGAGCAGCATTCGCACTTTCATCAAGGTGACGGGGATGGCATGGCTCGTACCCCACTGGTCGCAAAAGACCGCAGCACTCTCCATCACGTCCTCGTTCTTGAGGTCCAAAAAGCCCAAGTTCATATCACCCCAGTTGTAGTCGCCTCGTATTCCCTCGGTTTGATACCATTTAGAAAAGTCGTAGCACTCTTGGTCCCGGTTGAGGCGAAGGTAAAGAGCGGGAACGAGGTCCCTGACACCCTGGTTGTCACCACGACAAAGCCTCAGCATGTCTAGCAGGTGGCCAAGTGCGGCAGTGGCAGCGTCATGCGTGTTGACCTTCACTATCTCTGCAACCAAATTGAACCGCGCTCGCATGTACGGTCGAGTCGAGCTGCCACTCTGTCAGCTACGCCCAATTCTTCTCGATTTAAAACACTTACTATACGCCCCAGAAATGGCCGACGTAATTTTCAAAAGGAAAAGCCCAACCAAACCCTCCTCCCCCTCCATCATCGTTGCGCAGCTTGGTGTCTTCCACGTCCAAGGCACGTCGACAACGTTTGATCGTGTGGCAGGTAGATTTATGACGGCCCCAGTCGCTGGATTGATGTTCCGAGCTGCAGTATCGAGTCACTTTGCAAGCACTGCAACGAAGGTCGGGTTCGTGGTCGGAATTGCAGTAGCTACATCGCGGTATGAGAACGTTTTTAACCATCGTGGTTGAACTTCGAAGGAAGACAGGGGATTTTGTGGGGTAATCTTGCTTTCGGCTCGGCAAGTGCCGAATGGACGCAACTCCGCTCCAATTACAGGTTAGGGGCTTGACTCGGACACGTCTGCCAGTGTGCACTGGGAGAATAGCATTAAGAACGGGTATCCACTGCGCGAAATCACCCCCTGTGCCTTTTGAATTAGCTTCGCATGGACCATACTTCTCATCCCTCTCCTCTGTTTGATATCATATGTGAAACCGTATCATAAAACGCTTCAAACGTACTAGTTCCCGAATACACCCATATTCAGTCAATCAACCCAAATTTTGATCTCTCCGGGAGGTATGGCGCTTTATTGCATGGTTGTGAGGATATATCAATAGCGGAAAACATAAAGAGGACGCACGAAACTCTAATCAGACCACACCCAATGCGCCACGAATCCGACGCTTCTGACTGCAGTTCCACCTTGGCCATCAAGAGAATCAGCATTCCGGGACAGTACTGGACTATAGCTTCAACTATCTTGGTCTTTCCTGACAGTCCCGATGTCGCCTCCGTCTTGAAATCATCCACTCTTTGCTGCAGGTTAGGTGCTGCCCGCAATAAATGTCTGTCAGGGTGTTCCATGCTTCAGTGTATCGTTTAATCGGGATTGTGTCGTAGACTCGCTCTCATATAACTGCAGTACCCTAAATCCCTGTCGGGTTTGATAATCTTGGGAGATGCAGACTTGGAAATGAACCTGATTTCTTCCCAAAAGGCACTCCATGCAGATGCGCCTCCGCCTGGCTTGAAAGAGAATTTATCTTCACCGTTCGCGCGTATGATTTTTGAGAGCACCCTCTGTATCAAAGGGAAGATAGAATGTGAGGCAATATCTGACAATAAGCCATCGAGTTTGTCGCTGAGGTTCGAATCAAGATCGCGGCGTGTGATCTCTGCTAATTGTTGGAGGAACCCCACATCCAAAAGTCGGACAAAAGACTCATGTTGCATTACCCCCTCCTGCTCCATCGGCAAATTCCAGATAATCTCGATGGCGGACAGTGCCTCCTCCAGGGCTCTGATACTGCGATGTCCATTGGAGGCGACGTAATTCCGGATGACCGGAAGGTGAACTTGAAGGGCCGAAGTCTGGATCATCATTTCGGAGAAGCTATTGTTCGAGCAAAGGCCGTAGATATTCGTGTAGATCCGGTTGATTGTGTTCGACAAGGCCTGATCTGAATCGGCATTACTGCTGGCCTCTCGCGTTAGCTGACCGAGGATCATCAACCGGGAAAGGAAAGCTTCACAAACGTCCATGGCGGTCTGTGGGTCTTGGAGGAGATTGCAAAGATAGTTCAGTGGTACTCCACGGCCCAAGACTACTTGTTGTAGTAGTACGATGCTGGGGCAGCCTTTCGGCAGCTCAAAAAGTACACCTCTCGCCTTGTCCCAAGTGGTGCCTGGTGTCCCCAGACGAAATGTGAATAAGGACAGGATCTCCTTGACGTTGGCTTCATCCTGGAGTACCAGTGGAGTAAGTGATTGGTCTATGTCAGCAAGATTGCCGAAAGTTGCCAGCGCTACTTGGTACGCTTCGAAAGACTCGTCGCATGGTACAGGCCAGATCTTCATTACGTTGTTTGCGATAAACGAGCTCCAAGCGGTAAGAGATGAAAGATGCCGCCGATATACGGTGTGTATGGTGTCGTAGCTCCATTCCCTGGATAAGACGTCCTGCGCGTGGTAGATCTTTGCCAGTGAGTGCAAATCCAATTGTAAGCGGGTGGTGGCATACATCGCCCGAAATGAACCTGGAGAAGCGCTCAATTCCTCCAATGTCGGACAGTTTGCCGGTTCAAGATGTGAAGCATAGATGTCAAATTGCTCAACCGTGAATGGGTGTCATTGAGATTTTTCTTCTTTGAATGATCTCAGACTGTCCGGGATACGGACACGATGCTGAAAATGAGTGTCAACGCAGAGATCGCGGCCTATACTATCATCGAGACACCTACAAATTCGTCCATATTCGTGAAGTCCTTCAGGGAGCCACAGCCAGCGACAGTGGTTGAGTAATAAGAAGAAGTTGACTTTTTAAGCAACGCGGAATAGCTGTGGCAGATGTGCTGATGATCGAGAAGAAATGAGAAGACTCCGACGCGGCAAAGTCCGGAGAATTGAAGGAGAGGAAATTGGCTGGCCTAGAAATAATTGTTTTAGATACATTTGGGGTTGACGCAACCTTAGATCCTTACGCCTACATAATACTATTGCTATTTAGGTTAAATTTGCTGTCGTTAGACATTTCCGGGGAACTGCATGGACTTTGGTTTTGGGTAAAAGTGTGAACAACCCCAAAACCTTGTCGACCCTGTTGACGTCGTTCGCTACCGGTTTGTAAACCACCCAGAAAGTCATACACGAGTAGCGCCACGAATTACTCTAGCCGAAGAACTTGAATCTGTCTTCCTCCGAAACCTTGTTGGGCGATGTGCAACACGTTCGCCGGAGGCCAAACTATGCATTTCGACGACGAGGACGAAAAATTCATTTTTGTCAAGTGTGACGGATCGGGGTCCACCTACACTAGCCAAATCGAGGGTAGAGATATCTTTTCGTTGCGACAATGCACTTCGGACTTCCACTACGAGTCACTGTCGTGTTTCGATTATCGGGCAGCGGCGCAGCGAGACAATGTGCCGCCCTATCTGCGCAGTGCGACACGGCTGTCGTATGGTCAAACCTGTCATAACCCATACCTTTTGGAGGCAACCAAACCTAGATTTCACTGAAACTGACCTGTGATAACCCATAACCCACCATCGCCAATAAACCATACTTTCCTGTCCATGGAGGGAGTATGGATTATCACAGGTTCTACTGTGTATGAGATCGAAACCCTTTGAGGATGCGATGCCGAGTGGATCAAAGTGGTCCGAGAAAGAAAATCCTGCGAAAGTATTATCCAAACTCGCAGATACGAACGGGCCGTTACGAGCGGCCATTGATCATGCAATCAAAGTTATCGAACGCGTGTTCACGTGGTTGATTCGCGTCAAATATAAGCCCCTATATGTACAATACTCGCAAGCGTTCCATTCAACCTCGTACGCGAACTTCTAGGATTCCTTGGATCCAGCCACCTAGACTGGTATTTCAGACTTTCGACTTCTGGAATCGCGACATACGTGTGATTAGTTCGAGCAACACTGACAGAATTGTTTGGAACGTACCCCATGCGGATCATGCCAGTCGTAAGGCGATAAGAGTTATCTTCACCTGGTCCCGAGAAGTGAAGTTCCAGCCTCACCAGGACGTAAAGTATGACATCGGCGGTGAATATGAAACGGCCCTCTGCGATTTTGACGGTCGAGAATAGGTCAGAGCTAACTTCGAACAAGAGATCCTCTGTCCTCTGGAGGTAGGGGCTAACTAAAAGCTCGGGATGGTGTTGGGTATAGTCGGCGGCCTTGGCAGTGTATCCATTGGCGGGAAACCGATGTGCATCGAAGATCATGATAACCTGACCCTGGAACAGTTGCTCAAGTGCCACGCGAGGAATCGTTGCGAGCATCTCGGTCCACTTTCGATTGAACAAGCTCTCGACGACCGAGAAGTAGAACCTCCTCATCGAGCGGAGGACCCACATATCGTTACTTCGTAGCTCTAGAGATGACAATGAGACATCGACGACTCCGGATCAGACTAGGATAGAACGATGAGAACTAGATGACTTGCCTCGATAGAGGTCTTTAGACGGCTCGCACTCGAAACGGTGACGTTCGGTCCAATCGTTCCTCTGGCACTCCCGCGAACAATAGCAAAGGGTGTGGCATTGATCACAGAACTGCACCTGTAACGGACCAGGCTTGTTGGGGCACTAGAGGTCGCTCAGTATCGCCGCAAGGCTGAGTCGCAAAGGATGATTACTCACGCTGATGTTGCTACAATGGCCCAGGTTGTTCTTGATAACCTTCAGAGACGACGCCTTGGCTAAAAACTTTGCTTCGTTCAAGAACGAGGTCCATCGAGGAATAATCGCATCATTCAGCGGTCCATTCTGCTTCTGGATAGACATAAGCTCGTTCTCCAACTCTCCTTTGACGACCTTGGATAGAGCTCTCATCACCATAGGTGAGACGGAATGCGCCCCAATTGCGCTGAGGAGCGATTCGATGGGGATGGAGAAGTCGGGAGCGTGGCGATGGGTGGTGAAGTTCATGAGGTTACGCAGGAACCCGGCGTTTATCAAACAAATTGTCGCGTTGTTCATCGCGGCAGCAGGCTTCAGCTCTAAGCCCCAGCGCCATAGAAGGTAACTGGCGGTTAAAAGGACTTCCACTGCTCCCTTGGAGAAAGGACCGTTCTTCTTGCGAGCGAAGTAATCTTCCATGATCTTGAGCTTTCGTCCAAGAGCCGCGGATTGGAGTAAATTTTGGAGGAAGGGGGTACTCTCACAGAACGAATACATGACGGTGAAGACCTGCTGAAATCCTCGAGCGACGATTGCCTCGTCGCTCTCGCTGGCGGTCCTTCTCGCCATTCTGCCTAGTATCTCCAATCGGGACATGAGAGAGTCACAGACCATCACAGTGGTATCGGGGTGGCTGACTATATCGAAAAGGTGAGTCGATGGCTTCCGGGCTCCGTTAGACCGCGCAATAGACAACAAAAGCTTGAGGTTGGGGCATCCACCCGGGGTATTAGGGATGAAGTGAGGTAGATCGGATGCCTCCCATGTCGTTCCTCCTGATCGGAACGTGAAGACGGCGAGGATCGCTTCGACGTTTGCTCTGTCTTGAATGGTGAGCTCCGCAAGAGGGGCGTCCTCCAAGGCAATGTACAGAGCGTAAACGGACATCACTGTCGCAACAGCGGCCCTGGCTGCCTCGCAAGGGGTCGACCAGATAGTGGTCATGTTCTGCATGATGAAGCAGCACCAATGGGTAAGTTCTTGGTAGTAGCGCTGTCGGAACTGCAGGAGAAGTGGGCCGTTCTGAATCAGGGTAACCTGCCTGTGTCCAGCGACGATTTTATCCAGGCAGGAGAGCGCGAGCGAAACACGGTTGTACGCAAGGTGGAAAGCCTGTCGAAACTCTTCGGGGGTTGGGAGGTCGCTTGGACTGAGGTGAGACGCAAAGAATTCGAGTTTTTCTGCACTAATGTCGCTGGGCCAGTTTCGGGACACGCGTTCGACGACACCGCACTTGTCCGTGAGGGCTTTCTAAGACGAACATGAGCCCTTCGAAAGTGATATCAGCTAGGCCGTATGACGTACCATTTGGTTTCTATGGATGCTAGAGTACCCAGTCATATTTATTTCCCGAACAGAGAACATGGTTCGAGGAGCACAGAGGATGGTTGAGAAAGTAGTAGGCGACGATGATAGATATGGGAGAAATTATCATGAAGAAATTGCCCACATCACAAGCCTTTGATATACCCTGTCAAATAAACCGCAAACGTAAAGATATGTCCTGGCAAGCGGACGTAAAAACGCACCTGTTTGGATACACGTAAAACCTCCAGGGCCACGGCGCAGATTTACGGGGAAACCACACCGCATTGTACCCAGATCGAGGATAGTGTCCCTGGACCCTGAAGGAAGCTCAGCATGCTTGCAACCCAAAAAGGCTTTGGAACTTCCGAGTCCAAGTTATCTCAAACGGCCTCGTTTCCACACATTCCGACCCGCCAAAAAAGTACAAATACAGTTTATTCTTCTTAAAATCGAAAATAAATAGGATAGCATACAAGTAACGGGAGGCGAACTAGGGGCAGCAGAAGTCGAACACTCTTACGACCTGGGCGCTTAGGTTTTGCGGCGGTGCTTTAAATTATCAGCGTCCGCAAAGTCCATGGGGCTGGGTGAGCTGATGTCCGAGTTGAATCCGCTATTCGGCGGAGAAGATTCCAAATCAGCTTCAGGAATGTATGTAGACAAATAGACCATAGAGTACACACCTGCCGATAGTACGAATGTGAGAGATATCCAATGCATCATCCGAGCCCTTCGCCTTCGCTTTCAAGTCCAGGGTATCTCCAATCTTGAACTCCTCATCGGCATGTTTGCGCCTTCTCTTCGTCGAGGTGCTATTTGAGTGAAGCGTGTCGGTGACTGTTCCCTTGTCGCTGAGCTGGATCTTCTCCATCCTCATGCCGGAGGGTCCACTCGAGTGGTCGTCGTCGAACATCGAGTCTGCACTGTTCCTACGCCCATTCTTTATATCTCCTGCCCACTCGTTGAGCATCGACGCTCTTTGGAATTGAAGAGGAGGAATTGTGCCAGTTCCTGTCGTCGTATGGGCAGCGTTGGGACGTGGATCCATTGGCCTGTATGCTCTCAGTTTGAGAACAAACCGCGCAGTGAGGAATCCTGAGAGCCTTTTAAGGATGTACCAAACGGTCGTCAGTTGAAAGTTCGAAGGACTTTGGACGTTGGCACTTACGGGAGCTTCAACCCGTTCAACAATCGCGAAATAAAACCGGTTTTCTATGAAAACAGAGGTTACGACGAGTCATGAGAAGAGATACAGTGTTGGGACATACGTATGTCTATCAGAGATTCGTTAGTCGCAGATCCTAGTCAAATAAAAACGGTCCACGTACAAAGTTCAGAATCATCTGAGCAGCGGAAATGGCGGAGACGGCGCTAATAATAGCATGGATTAGCCGAGAGGACAAGTACTAAGGGCCGGCAGAGAGACGCGTACAAGATGTACCAGATGCCTACCAGCGTGAATGTGAATAACTCATTAAAATCGACATTTGATGAAGACATACCCTGTGAAAGGATAATATCGTAGAGAGTTCTTTTCTGCTGGTTCTGCGCATCATCCGCTGTCTTAACCGCGTTCGCTCGCTTTGATTCTTGAATCATCTTCAGAGCCTTCCATCCTGCGAGGAGGAAGGAGAAAATTTCGATGAATAGCATAATAGCTCCATTGGCACCGAGTACTGAGGAATGATTAATGATCCATTAGAAACTGGGGGCAAAAGATGTCATGGAACCACAGACGTACCACTATTTCCAAGAATATCCGCCGACTATCCGTCAGGTGTGGTTCGCACGGAAGAATAAAAAAGACATACGCGGACATATCTCGTGCGCCTTTGCATCGTATAAAAGGAGCTCGATACTGGAAATAAACCAATGTTAACATCTCAAAAAGCAGGAACACTGGACGGTCAAGCAAGAAATGTCACTCACGATGAGCAGGATGATAACACTGGCGCCGCATGCTGTGAAGAACGCCAGCAGGTACTTATTGTTGTTGTAGACCGCACATGTTCGCAGAGTCCAGACAGCTACAGCGAGGCAGGATTAGGTCCCGATAGAGATGGAATCAGCAGACAGCACACCTATGATGCCAATGTGTCCAAGGATGCTGAGAACGCCGCAGATGATGTAGCCGGTGTTACAGCTAGATGGTACCCAAGGAGCAACGCTTGTCAGTACTTCTTATGGGAGTGCTGTGATAGATGCATACTATCGAAATGGGTTAGACTAACATACTGGTGACGAACTAGCACCTCACCTTGACTCCTGTTATGTCCTCCGATATCGCCAACATGTACAGAACGTTCGCCACGAGAGCATAGCGGCAAAAGAAGTAGAATAATGTCGACATCTTCCATTTCCGAAGCCAAATGTATTTGATCTCGTCGCCTAGCGTGAGGAGGTAGTCGAAATAGAGGATGGCTATGCGTAGTGTCAGCCAGGATCCAGTCGTATGCGCGACACGAAGATGTGGAGAGTACTCACCGAGACTGGCGAATTGGAGGCTGAACTCGAGCCTTGTGACAAAGAGGGTTAACGTGCCTGCTCGTATGGAAAGATGCAGGAGAGCGCCCACCTTTTGAGGCTCGTATCACTGGTACATTTAGGTAGAGACTTTTGAGTCAAAGGAGGGGCACACGACGGGATATTCGACATCTTGGCCCAGCCGAAGTTTACAGATCGGGGGAAGTGTGGCTTCAGCCCGTGGCGCTGACTGTGATAGTGGGATAACCGATGTGGCTGCTGGGCTGAGAATCGAAACTAGAGTATAAAAGAGCAGCGCTCAGCGCTCAAAGCATCATATCATCCGAATCGTTGAAGAATACTAGTGAAAGAAGGACGGATGGAAGGGAAAAAGAAGAGAGGACGAAACACGCCGGCTCCAACTTGGCTAGAAACGGTAGGAATCTGGAATGGAATTCAATCGGCGAGATTTCCCATCTCCCATGGTGAAACTTAGTTTGATCTATCTATTTTGAACTTGTCGGGATTTGGTTTAATTGCCTGATGCACATTTCCACGCGACAACGGTCGAAAATAAAGAGGGTTGGAGGCTAGCGGCTCTCGGTTTGTCACACAGTTAATGTAGAGAGTCCGAGTACCCACATGTTCGGCTCCCTGCTAGATAAGAATCCCTGCCATCCTCAAGTTAGATTCAATTGAGGATTTAACACCTAACCAGCAACACACAGCTTGTGGGCGCTTTGCTCTAATACTAATAGGTGGTTGTGACGGTAGAACTGAACATTGACAGCGGAGGAAAATCATTCGCATTCTGAAAGCCACGGCGGAAAAACGTCATCAGTGGAGGATAACCATCAATCAGATCGCCTGGTTGACCGTGATCGATTCGATGGCCGAGATCAAGCCGAAGCACAGCCTTCACACGGGTGGTAACGTTATTCGAAGAACTTGCCTGTCCTAACAACACCCTAGGTTACGCAGTCTTGCGAAGAACATTCAGAACACTTTGAAACCTAATGGTGATTAAAAGTTAAGGTGCAACCCCTATCATACCGATAATCAGCATTGGAAGCCTGTGCTGCGCACCTGATACTCCATACCCCTGGCAAAGTTCTTCTCTTCGACTTCCACGTTTCATCTGTTAAGGGTATCTCAAGCCATCCTGGCGGTCGATAACTTTGAAGTTTGATCATCAACATTCAGCGAGTCTCAAACGACATACTTGAAGAGTTCGATACTCACATTCAAGAAGAACTAATTGAGAACGAATTGAATTGATAAGACTTCCTGAATCCTACTACTTAAAATACCTACCGTCTGGCCAGACAGCTGATATCGCCCCTCAATATATGGCTTCGCTTGATATCATTGCCAAAGAAAGTCCCTCATAGTGGAGCGTAATGGATGTCCTAATACTCCAGTGGGAATAGTGCATGTAGGTTATGTGGATTTTGGCATCTCTTCACCCCCCGAGCCCATAGTACCAGTCGTTCTCTTGCAATGGTTCTAAATGTTTGTCCCAAGTCCCATTTATGAAAGTCTAATTGGGCTGACATCGTTCATTCTCGTGAATTTGGCGTCGTTGCGAAGCCAGACAGCTATTGACCTACATCTGAACGGCGTTTGCATTTGCGACCCCTGGGTGGGAGCTGACGGGCCCACCTGTCCGCCTCCTCCCATGACACGACAACACCGCTTGCGATCGTAACCTGAGCCTTGGCGGAAACCTCATTTTCAGACACTCACAACGACGTCCAGCCAGTGTCGTCCTCAATTTGATGGAAGTCCTCTGTTTCAGTTAGTCACTAGCTATACGTATGCTGGAAGCAGCAAGGACGCACGGTAGACGGTGGGGTCGCTGTACAGCCTGGGACAGTAGAGCCTAAGAAAAGGCGGCCATAGTATCGCTCGATCGCTCACTACGTTCAGCTTCCATTTATGTGTTTCGGAACCTTTAAGTCGTTAATGTACAAGGAATTTTTGAATCCCTGTCATGAAATGATCCCTCGGTTAGTGCTTACCCGCTGACAGTACATAGCCTCGGCTGACCCAGCGAGATCCCTCCTTTGTCTCAGCAACTCAATTGCTTTGGCGCCCATTAAAGCCACCGTTTCTGGCCCGGCCTCAGCCTTCAAGTGGCATAAACTCTTTGGGAGTCATTGGCAACTTAGATACCTTTCACATATTCTGACAATGTGGTTGCGATATACGGCAAGACGTGGGCGGTGACCGTTTGCCCGGTGATATCGCATACGCGGGATGCAACATTGCTTCAAATTTCCAGGCTCAGAGGCTACGACAAGGCCCCGGGTTCGAAGCAGAACCAAGGCAACTGTCCGAGTCCGAAGGATGTCCCTTGAATTTGTACCTTGGTTTATTCATATCTCATCGTGGGTTCAACAGTACTGGATGTGTTTGTGCCAACGATGGGACCAATATGGTAATCAGAGCTAGCTCGTGCTGAAGTATCGTCAGTCGCCCCGGGTAAGACCAATTTAAAACCCGCCAGAGATGCGTATACGTTTGTCCGTGAGCGCCAGCCGGGCAACCCTCGGACCTCGGCCATCAGGTCATGTCACCCACGGACTGTCCGGAAACTTCGCCAGCGTATGTTTTGGGCTCTTCTGCGGATAAGGGAGACCGTCCTATCACTTTCGGTCTTAAACGCACAGCTCCGTAGAGGTGAACAGTGCTGCGCACCTCATTTGCACAGCGGTGCTATCATCCGGCGTACAAATCCTCGGTTGGTTTTGAACATGCATAGCAATTACTGATACCCCTCTAAGCTCTACAGCTCTCGAGATGATTAGGTAGGGCAGTATTTTGTAGCCAGTTCACACCGTGGTCTTTGGATATCTTTCCCAGTAGTTCAGTAGACAGGCAACTTTTAAACAAAGCCGGTGCCATCAGCGGAATAATCTATGTTTACAGTCTTTTTTGAACGTAATGTAGAGGCGCATTAATGATAAACTGGATTCAAGGTGTCCCTATTCACCGACCGTGTATATCTGTAAATCCAACCGCGCTTTTGGGACCATCCGATATGAACGCACACTTTTGTGTCAAAATGAACTTTCCAATTCAGTTTAGGCAGTGTTTTGATGATAGGAAGGCAGATAACTACAGTACAACAAAGAAACGGGGGTAAATGGCCGAACCAACTCCCCCTCTTTCTCATAAAAGCTTGTTCGTACGTTCCTACCTCTTAACACAGATACTTCTCAGTTATTCGCCAGTCTCCCAGTCCCATTCGCATTTATCGGACCTCTTAACCTCTCCTCGCTCATCGCCCTCCCCCGTCTCCCCCCATTTACTCGAAACTTTGAAACTATGAAGCCTAAGGGTCTCTGCGCACTTGTATATGTCTACTTCATGAGCCTCCACTGTGTCGTAGTCGCGGTGGCTCTTCCTCTGTCTTCCTACCCATCGCCGTCCCCTTCGTTGCAGAATGATTTCAGCGACCAGCCCTCGGATGAGGTCACCTTCGCCTCTGGAGCACTGCCGGTAGGCCCATCCCCAGGAGAAGTCGCCTATATTATGCTATCCCCACCACCCGCCAAACCACACCGCCGAGCCCCAGGCCCCATATACGCTCAATCGGGAGCGCTAGTCAGCGGAGACCTGTACGAGAGCCCAGAAAACAGGTCGTGGGCAATTCTAGCACGCCTTCTCTCGGACGGCGTTGCGTTGTTAGTCGCCCTGCTCATTCCTGAGCTCTGGAAAGGAGTCAGAAAGGCTTTCCTGGGAGAAACGCCCGAAGAAGCGGGCGACGACGAGACCCACGGGGAAGAATATGAGTACTCGGATGAAAACGTCAAGCCTTCGACAGCGACCATCCAGTATTCTCCAACTACCAAAACGACCTGGCCCTCAGTCCCAAAGGTCTGAGCAATGCGGGCTTGGCCGCCTTCTCCTTCGTTATCCGTATCCCCAGCGCCCACTGTTGAATGCAAGTATGCAGGGCATGCAACTGTCAATAAACTTATAGTCAGGCCGTACGACTCTCGAGCAATTGGCCTACTTGGGGGAGAAGTCAATGAAGACCGAAGGACAAGCGACAAGCGACAAAAGCTCTGGCTGTTCCCCACTCTCAAGACCCTCTCGCCGCTGTGGATGAAGGTCGCGGACTTTCGCTTCTTTTTCTATATTATCTCTTTAATCCTTCACTACTGCTAGACGTCCACCCTGTTCTTTGTCACCGCCGACCGCTGTTATTGGGTTTTCTATCGCTTTATTTCTGACCTATACTATGCAAAACTTTGCGAGGCGCAAGCCTGAGCTAGATTCAGGCTCGACACCGTTCTCTCATCCACTACTCGCTCAAGAGACATCTCAGCGCAGAGTATACAGGTTCCATTGTAGACCGCCTTCATTTGTTACATTCGTCCGCTTCCACTATGACCGTTAATACTACGCAAATCAATACACAGGAGGAACTGGTCCTTATTTCCCCCGCCGCTAGGATACATGATTTGTCACAATTGTCGGCTCTACATCTCAACATCTACTCCATGGGCTTTCCATTGAACCGAAGGGTGATTCGTAGAGCAGGAACTCCCGGCCGAACTTTGTATAATACGTCGACGAGTTTGAAATCGTACAAAAGAAGTTTCGAGTCAGAATAGCGGTACGCCGTCTACTACTAGCGAAACGGCAAACATACACCGTTAGCAGAGCATACCTACAGTCCTGTCGTGCTTTTCAGCCCGAGGTGCCGCAGGAACACACATATCAGTAATTCATATTCTCACAACATAATGACCTTCTTACGTACCCAAGTCCAGATTCGCAATAACTTCCCCTCTCCCGGTGCCCCCGGAAGTCCGAATCTAACCGGACCATCACCATCACTCACACATTCTATCACCGCAGTGAAAAATAGCAGGCAATATTCAGCGACATAATGATGCCTGGGCGAACAGATAGGTCGATTCGTATACAGGGAGGAGAACCGGGAATGAGGTTCCCTGCAGAGCTACTAGAAACCTTTATAGTCTCCAACAGTAAGACCTGCGCCTCCTCCAAAAGATAGCCACTTACCCGCGGCTGTAAATATGGGGCTGGGCCAGCTACAGCGGTCAGAGCAGTCATAATTTCATTAACCTACAAATCACAGTCTGTGCCTCGTCTAGCATAAGGACATATTGATCTCGTCCAGATGCTCGTTCCGGCGGTTAGTGGCTTTGAAATTCTTGGGGGTAGTTGCCAATAACATAAGGGTAAATGATATTCTACTCAGACACTATATTCATTCATAGTCCTACACAAGGCACTTCAGCCAGCACAGAAAGCCTGAAATGGGTGTCGACAAAGGGTGGAATGTAGTGCGAAGAAGTGCCGGAGCCGTAATTGATCCCACTGGCACCACCAGGCCGAGTACAACGACTCCTCCCCGCTCAATACTAGTAGGCTAATGGGTTCCCCATCATCTTTCAGGTGGAATGCATCTACCTTTCTCAGAAGTTGTCAGAACTCCTTCATTGGGTCCTGTTAATGAATCAGAGCTTGAATCTTTGAGCATCGGAAATCGTAAGCCATAAACGACGTCATCTCCCTCTCCCAGGTCAAAAGAGCATGGCTATGACTATATAAACAGCCTTCAACGAGAGATTAGAGCCCATGCTCTCATTTATCCTTAGTTCATTCATTTTGGGGCCCCAGAAATTAGAATGTATTTGCCAACGCAGCGACTCTCACTGTTCACGCAGTCGACAATTCATGAGTCATAGGTAGGTTATTTATAATGGTCCGGATGCAGGCAAGAGATCCTGCGTTCGAATCCCAGTAGTACCACTAAAAAGCGTAAAATATAAACAAGAACGGGGATCTCACACTTCAAAATCTGCAGTATCAGTACCCCATCCTAATTTAAATGCAGGAACTTTTGAGATGTCGCAAGGTTTAGCAAAAGAGTAATCCCTGAAAATGGGATATGAGTCGATTATATGACGGCTGAATTCGCGCGATGGACGTCGTGATACGTACGAGTCAGTAAGCTCACTCGCCATTGTCAGGGATACATCATCTAACCTGAATCCTCACCGCATGTATCATGTGTGCGCAAATTCCGTTCCCACGAATCCCCGGCAGCGTCGGGGAGAAGATGTCCGGCTCGCGCTGAGTTGCTGAGGATTATCGCACAGCTGATTTTTCATCACAAAGCCTCGAGGGAAGATACATTACAAGATGATTACAGCGGTTGACGAAGCAACATTAGTACAATATCAGATGATGAACCCCATAACGTTTCATGGGCATCGCGTATAGAAGAACGCGGCACAATACCATTCTCAAATGTGTCAGCAGTTTGTCCTACTCGGCCTTTCGAATGTCCGCAGAGAAGTTCATGATGGCCTTGGCGCGGTTCCGTGTATCGAAAAGACCAACCTGACGATCAGCCCTCCAGCCCTCCGGCAGACGCTCCTCGCCCAACCACGTCTTAATCCACTCGATTGGTGCCCCAGCCTTATCACCCACTTTTTGTTCCCATACAGCCAAAATGATGGCCATCTCCCCTCGCGCAATCTCCGCCGCAATGTGTCCCACCGGTCGACACTCTTTCTCCCGGCGAACACGCGCCCTCGCAACGTCGAACGTACTGAGGAGTATTTGTTTCTGCAACGTCTTGATGCCAGCGACCTCAACCTCGATTTCGACCTCAGTTTGCGCGTCTCTCTCGAATACTTCCAAAAGGTCCCTGTCGATTTCAATCGGTGCGAACTCTTGGCCCTCGGGTGTGTCGTGATGAACCAGGCTGGCATCGTGCTCCACTACGCCATGTCTTCCGATTTCAAACAGGTCTATCCTGCGGAAGAGTCGAAGGAGGAGGAATGTGGTATAGCTGAGGAAGATTGCGAAAGGTGTGGTGAGGCCGTAACATTCAACGAGGCCGGACGCAATATCCCAGGCACTCAGGTTCTTCCCATCTCTCGAGCTTCAAAGACGGTTTAGTATTGCACTGGGGGCCATATCACGAGAAGGGCTCACATGTATCCATGGTTAGCCATAGTATTCAACGCAGGGCATACTGATCTTGAGTCTCCTTGCTGAGCACGACAGTACCCATGAGCCCCAGAAACGGGGCAAGTTTTGGTGTGCCCGTGTTCGGGTTGGGGTGCTGACGACGAGGAAGATGCCATTGGGTTGATGGTGTGGATTAAGGAAGTAAGTGCTGGGAAACGCGTGTATCAGCTTCTTATAAGGATGAACTCATTGCACCGGCTTCTATATAAGGAACAGCCTTAGGGACGGAGGTTGGTGGTCGGTCAGTGGCGGTTTGATTGGAATGTTCCATCTGTCCCATCGCCGCTTGGAGCAACGCAGGTCCCTGATCTCCACGCCAAATTCAGTTTTCAGCGGTGACAGACGGAAGAGAGCTTGCTCACAAGGTAGCACTATGAAGACTGCAAGCCTGACTCTCTAATTTTGAGTACAGACTACATTCAGCCTCAGCTTTGCATTAGTTTACACTCACAGGGTTCCTTTTCCTTTTAGATCGGCGTAGACACATACACAGCTTTTACCGTCATGTACGTGGAGTTTTGACAAGCATTCTGCTCTAATTTTTCACCGACGAATCAAACACATGGAATGTCGTCGATACTGTCGGCCTTTACGCCATAAGTGTGGCCTTCTGAGCCGTAGACTCTCTGACCACTCGATACCGCAATAAACACTTCCATAGGGCCGGTCAACTCGGGAATACTTTAGAAGACCTTCTGCTGAAGCTCCGATCAGAGAGGAGCGCTAAAGAGAAGATAAGACGATCGCCGACTGACGGAGTCTCTTGGTCGCTGCTGGAACGCGTATCCCACGGAAGAAGATGGTAGAAGACTAATCAAGGCGAGCTCGAGTTTGATCAAGAGACATCAGTGTATTGGCATTATGGTCGCCTTGGAGCTATAGCTGTAGCTTCGAAAACTCTTGGTAGGTATATACTTCCAACATGACCAAATGACTCACATTGGATGTTTCTATGCAAGTGATCGTAAAACTGGCCTCTCAGTGGATAAATCAGCCTGCTGTCAGACCATATAGGGAATGTATGAGCCCAACTTAAAGGACATTGGCAAACGCTCTGTTCTTGCCATCTCAAACCAGCCAATGGTTACTAGATTACCTGCTTTAACGGTTTACTTTCCAACTCTCACCACCCCTTACCCTTGAACTGTCTCCCATCGAAAGAAACTCGTCAAGATCCTCTTAGTACCATCCGCCGTGATAATGAACTTTCTGGGACCCTTTAGGAAAGGAACAGAAAGTTGTCTGCGACTTGAACGATGTTTGAGAAACAAAACTCACTCGGCTCAGCAGCCGGCCCGGCATCGATATGTTATCTTTGTGCCGTCGATGCCGATGTACGCGGGAGTTCAACTACAGGCATCAATTGGAAGTCGTATATGTCATACTTAGTTCACTCTAAGTATGTACTACTTGGGAAAGTCAGTCGAAACAGATACGTCTTTCCACTCTTCAATGAGCTGCGAGAATTTCTGGATATGTGAAACCCCAATCTGGTGCGCGTCGGAGCCTAACAGGACACCAAGGGGGAATGGCTTGCCCTCTGCAGAGCCTGTACCATGTACGATATCTACAACCGCCTTGGCTCCCTTCGCAGGATCACCAGGCTGCTTTCCGTTGTAGGCTGAGAGTATAACAAAGATTCAGCAGTCGAATACAACGAATAGAACAGTGAGCAGCCATTTCTGACCTTGAAAAGAAGACTCCGTTGCATTGGCAACAGCCTGGTAGTCTGCGATGCGTGAAACGGCGGGTGCTCGCTGACCTTCACTTAGGAAGCTAGTCCTAAAGTATCCAAAGTCAACGCAGATGCTGCGTAGACCTAAGGGAGCGATCTCCTCGTGAAGTGAGTACGAGATACCCCTCAATGTCCACTTGGTAGCACAGTAGAGGCCTGCATATGGGGCAGTCCTAGTGAGGGCGTGAGCTGTGGTGGAGGTTATAATGTACAATGACATACCTCCATCCTCCGATCGAGCCGAGCCACACGATCGTCCCGGTTTTACGTTCACGCATGTACGGGAGGAACGATCGAGCAACGTTCAAACCGCCAAACACGTTTGTTCTGAGTGGGGAGGGTCAGCGGAGCTCCAAGATTTGGACTGAAATGAGGATGGACATACCTGAATTGATGCTCAGTCTCTTCAGGAGTGTTTTCCTCGACAGCTCCGACCAAGATATACCCTGGGCGGTCAGGTAAGCTTTCAGTATACAGTATAGCATACTACGATGGCCTACCCGCATTGTTAACAAGGACATCGATTCGTCCGTAAATCTCCACAGCCGCTGCAGCGGTTTTATGGAGCTCTTCAAGAGGTGAGGTAACGTCGAGAACCAGCGTTTCCGCGCCTTTATCCTTCAAATCATTCAACTTGGACAACTGTCCACGCGCTGTGGCAATGACTTTATCTCCTCTTCCCAGCGCCTCGAGGGCGAATTGTTTTCCGAGACCAGACCTATCCGACGTAGGATCCTCATCAGTGTCGACCGGTTGACACTAGGAATGAACGTACGAGGTGCCAGTAATGAGCCAAACAAGGTCTGAACGTGAGGAGGCCATGTTTGAATGGTAGTAGAGATGTAGTAAGTAGATAGGTAATTAGAATGGAGCGAATTTGAAGGTGAAGAGATTGCGATAGGGAGGCAGCCTCTTCCAGTGTTCGGCCTTTATAACATTCCTAAAGACTTCTTCGGAGCCGAACTTCGAGACTCGAGTCATTTCAGCTCAAATCGTGACCCTCTGGAGCTCAGCGCGCTATGACCGGATAGCCCGTATGTATTTTACCTGGAGCATGGAATTTGAAAGCACATCTATGACTGATGAGCCGAAGACGCGTCACGCATCCATGCCGAGAATACATCCTGCTTCCTGTCTTTGCGACTGCTCTGGTAAATCAAGGGATAATATGCACGGATAATGTTTAAACCTCACTGCTGACGTCGTCCCCGGATATAAAAATAGTGTATTAATAGGCATGCCCATGCGAAACCACCAGGCCCTCGCGCAAAGTCCGTACGCGCGCGGATTTCACAAATATCATGGGGCGCCTTCCTTTCAGTACGAAAAACAAGAATGGATGAGTGCTAGACTAGAATATATGCGTAGATAATGTGACTAGAGCCAAACGGTTTGAACAGTGACATTGAACCCTTAAACGTTGGGGTGGGCCTGACCGTACTGAGACCCGAAGCTATTTTCCTCCAGCTCAAGCTCCCTGCTGACCTGCACCAAGTCACATTGCTCGCAGACGAGAGAGGTGAAACAGTCCGACCACGCGCTTCCCTTGAGATTATACCGACGGCGCATTTCCTTCCTTGTTTGCATCTAAGAATGAAGGTCAGTATTGACTTATGCACACGAGCGTTAAGCATGCTTACTTGCAAGACCCATCCCAGGTCACAGGCGAACTCAACCAGAGAGTAAACCCATCCATCGCCGCCGCAGACGGCATCGCGTTCGGGGTCAGGAATGCCGTGGGTCTCAAGGTGCTCGAAACGGCGCTTGTTCCTTGAGTAAGCAAGGCATGGGCACCAAGTAGCCAAGCAGCCTGTTTATGAAGGGTCAGCTCGTCAGCTAACAACGTCGTAAAGTGAAAATATAAAGCAATATCTTACAGGTCTTCATGTCTCCAAAGCACCCAAGGATGCTGTAGCTCCAGTCACGCTTCCCCTCAGCGTCGAGAGGAAGGTTGAGAGCGTTTCTATTGCCGCCAGCCACAGTCATGGGGACAGTTCCCTGTGGCTGACTTCCATTAACCGGCTTTTCGAACTGGTCAAGGTGGTCAGCCAGCATGTCATGCCTTCTGAATACAAGCCTGGGAGTCTCTTACATGGGCCATGAATAGTTGGAGAGGTACTTTGGGCTGTGAGGAGAAGGAGCAAAGTGGGAAGACACCCAAGGAATAACATAGACTTTATATATCAGAGTCCACAGGAATCAGCGCCCGTGAGCTCCGATGCGGTAGGCAAGGCGGCTCCTGGTGCATTTTCCGTTGGTTCCCAACAAGAAAGTATCAAGCGTGCTGTGCATCGAGGGCACCATAAGTACACGTAACCCTGCTTCTGAACACTCGCTCACACACACACGCGTGGAGAACGTGGTAGACTGTAATGTAACGCTCTGAGTCGGAGGAAGTCCCATTACATTTGTGACTTCCATTTATTTAGATTTAGGTTGAAGTCAACAGTCCGAATTTATGCGATCCTCCGTCTCTGTGAGTCTTCCTGAGGGCATGCACCTCGCCGCGATATCTATCCAGCTCTGTGAATGCAGGTGGCGATGGAGAATCCACTATGGGTCCCACTACTACACAACTGTCACTGAGGCCGCCGTAATGATGGCTGATGTTGGAGTGGACTCACCTCAGATTCACGAATCCCGAGACTCTTACTGAGACAAATTGGTCTCACATTGAAGCCCTTAATCAAGACAGTAAAGAGTTCAAGGCCCTACTTTCAGAGTCACAGCGCATATCCTACCTTACGCGTCTCAGGATGCAGAATCCTTGCCATTGGCCATTCATGCAAAGTAAATCGATCCTCTATCGGGCGCTATTTTTGTTTGCGCTACTTGGGCGCTGGTCTGCCTACATCACGTAGATCCACGAACAAGAAGCCAACGATGAGCACGGATGTGGGCACTTGGGCTGTACGTTTCAGATGCTTGATTCTCTAGCACATGGGAGAAGGTGCATAGTACAGGTATTTGATTCTAATACATGTCGGAATTCCCCCACGCTGTTACAATCATGTTTGATTGAAATCGCCAAAACGGGATTACAATGACGATTGTAATCAAAAAATCAGTTTGAGATTCCCACCCATGTTTTCAA
>ML210441.1:0-27754 GCA_004369085.1 Coprinopsis marcescibilis | reverse complement strand
GTTGAGAGTTCTACTCTTGAGTACGAACTAACTCTAGTCTTTCTTGAATAGACAATTGGAATGGTTTTGCACTGAAAGGTATTGGATTTGAAGGTATGTATGGTTATAACACTTAAGAACAAAGTAAGGAACTATCGACTAAACTACATAGGTTTATATACCAAAAGACATGTGGTTATGGTGAGGCGTAAGCCTCATGCGTGTATGTAGGTTTCGTTGAGGTTTAGGTGTGGTTTTAATGAGTCTTACTAACTATGAAGTCATACGCAGTAAAAATGAGTAAGACTAAGATCGAAATGAAAAATGTAAGGTATACATGAGGTATATATCATAATCATATGGTAGTAAGCATAAATGTTTGTAACACTTATATCCTCCATGCCAGGAATCTGACTGACATTATCAGCGCTACTCATACAAACCCAACCAGGGTTTATGATCCTCTTATCAACCAATACATTCAGTTCAAACTCCAATGTAACTGTGGACCTGGCGACAACCCTGCACAAAGTGAGGCATCAGGCTATATTGGTGGTGGCGGGAATAAGCCCTGTCGGAAGTGCATGGTGGGAGGAACAAACAAGGAGAGAATAACAGATCCTGGATTTGAAAAGATACTTTCAGTAAGCCAACTGCTCACGCTTGGGGCATGAGAAATACTCATCTTCATATCAACAGCCTCGACCCACTCGAAGTGTAACAACCATGCTTAATGCCATGAAAAGTCAGGTGGAACTTGCATGCAACGGCGTGGCAGCACTGGTATCCAGGGATCAGACCAGCACTGGTGTCAAAGATGCATACACCCAGTTCTGGATTGACAAGCTTGTTGGATGGGCCTGAGAACGCCAGCACAGCAATAGTGGTAGAAGTGTTGAAGAAGTACATGAAGAACTCATGAGTTTTGTGCAGGCTCATCCAAATGAAGTGTATAACCCATTCCTATTGATTAAATGTGAGTGCTACGATTCAACATTTGACAGCTTTGCTCACTGATGGATTCAAGATTGCGATATTACACAAGATACACTGGTTGAGATACTCCACACCATTCTTCTTGGTGTAGTCAAATATGCATGGCATGGAACACATACATTGTGGAAGGAGGGGGAAACATTGTATGCTCCATGCCTTCAGTCTACTGACACCACGGGGTTATCAATTCCATCCATACAGGCAGGGTACATAATGCAATACGCGAACTCACTAATAGGCCGCCAGTTCAAGATCCTAGCACAGGTCAATGCCTTCCACACCTACGATCTGGTAACTATTGAACAGTATTGGCTGGTGAAGTCAGTCGGCGTCCTGTCAGCCTTGCTTTGGTTCCCAGAGATCTATAACATGGATGAATACCTGGTGAGTGTGGTGTTCAGATCCTAGAATCCAAAGCTTACCCATACATGGCACACAGAATGATGTCAATGTCACGGTTGCAAATGTTCTGGACAGCTCTGCAGCTGTTGATCCATCAAAGATAGTGACAAAGATCAAGTATCATCTCCTGACTCACATTGCAGACAATATCAAACGCTTTGGCCCAGTGGTTGGCATCGCAACCGAAGGTTATGAGTCATTCAACGGGGTGTTCAGGCTCTGCTCTGTCTTATCAAACCATCAGGCCCCAAGTCGCGATATCGTGCTTCAATTGGCAAAGCAAGAGGCCTTCAAGCATCTTGCCTCTGGAGGTTGGCGGATGACGGAAGGTGGTGGGTTGGCGCAGCCTGGATTCTCGTTACGGAACTATGTTGCAGAGAACACTGTGTTCCCAACGATTATTCAACTTACCTGGCCACGGCGACAGTAAGCCACCTTGTGGTGAGCAGTTTGGAGTTGTTGACTCGTTTCCAAACTTACAAATAGTCTTCAGGCCATACAGTGCTTGAAGCGCTCGCACGCAACGATAGGGGCCAGCCAATGCCATGCAAGGCTTACATTCCAGCAGAAACACATGCGAGGGATGCTCTTCCAACCTTCAGCATCCCATCCTTCCTGACAACTAGGTGGTACAAGTGCAAATCACTTATCTCGAGCTCCCGCAATGAATGCAGAACAGGAACATGGGCCTTTTCGTGTGTCTCGGAAGGTCAAAAATCCGTGGTATGTGTTTGGGTACTTCTCATACTGTATGCTGGCACCGATTTACCACCAAAATTGCAGACATATGTCGGACGCATTGTTGAGATTCTGCAACAAGAGAATGGAGAGTTTGCTTTTGCCATTTTCGAACGGTTTGAAGTCTCAGCAATGCTGCATGAGAAATTTGACATGCCCGTGCTTATTAGACCTTACAGCGAAATGGCTAGGGTTGCGATTGGTGCTAAGGTAAGATTTTAAGCTGAAGAATCAATACTGTTCATTATTCAGGGCACTGACATTGTATATAGGATATCCTGTTCAACTGCAATGTCCAACATGACTGTTACACGGCAGGGTGTAAAGCCGATGGTGAACGAGCAATGAAACAAGAGCGGATTGACTCGGGAAAGATTGAAAAGTTTGTCCGGCATGCACCACTGGATCGCTTCCTTATCAACGCTCACGCATTTCATAACGCACATCTTCTTCGGACTATTCCCACCCTCCGTGACCTCTTAAAACCTCGTTTAATGTTTCCGGATCGAACGGAGCACCATAAGGCTGCTGCCTCCGCCCTTCGCACATCAAAGGAGGCCACCACGATTCCTACGGAGCCTGAATGCGCTGTCCCCTCTGCCAGGAGTGCAAACAATCCTCGAAAGCATAGGCGAGTGGAGCCTCAAGCTCAGGTTAACGAGTCTGTGCTTGTTCCCAATGGCTTTTAGACTTTACTGCTATAATGCGAACTCTCCCGATACATTCCTGTGAATAGATAATATATGGAATAATACATGGGTCAACAGTCAGATTCAGGGATTTTTTTTACATGTGGAGAAACATGCTGGTGGATAACATGCATGCTAGGGACAGGTTTCATTATAACATGAAATTGACATATACATCGGAACGGCGTTTGATGAGGGATGTGTTATTTGTACGTGAGATGTACTGGAGGCGGCCTTTTGGCTGACAGGGTGCGCCCACCCAGACACGATATCAATTGTATGTCATAATCTTGGTGGGAAACAGGTGAGATCAAAGATTTCGGCAACCTTTTACCTGGTTGGCGGTGTACACCTTACTTTATTCCCAGTCGCCACAGACTGGATGTGGCAGTTGGTGCCCGTGGCATAGCACTTTCTTTCTTTTCTCTGCTTTCCTGTCGATTCTTCGTCTATTTCTTGGTCGTCTCAAAGGGAAGAGGGCGGGACAGAGACGAGGACCAGATAGTGGACAAGATGGCAGACTGGATGGTAGACCGAATGGCAGATGAGATAGCAGACCGGATGGCAGACGAGATGGCGGACAAGATGGCGGACGAGATGGCAAACGAGATGGCGAACCAGATGGCAAACGAGATGGCAAACAAGATGGCGGACGAGATGGCGAATCAGATGGCAAACGAGATGGCAAACAAGATGGCGGACGAGATGGCGGACGAGATATTTGAGGAAATGGAAAAAGAGAGGGCGGACGAGATGTTGGACGAGGTGGTGGACGAGATGGTGCATGAGATGGTGCACGAGATGATGCACGAGATGGTGTACGAGATGTTGGACGAGATGTTGGACGAGATGGCAGACCAGAGGCGAAACGGAAACGAACATGAAACCGAACAACGAGAAGACTAACAACGATGGCACGGACAATGGATAGCGTAAAAGGTAGTTTGGAAGGATCGTGGCGGAGAGTCAGATCCAGGACCGTCATCATGATCATGGAGGAGAAACGAACCCCAAAGCCAAACAGACATCGAAACTGGAACAGAAATCACAAAGCCTAGACGGCCGTCCTTCCTATACCTCCCACCCATCCCTCCATCCCCCCTCACGCTGCAGGCCAAGTTCAATCATTGAAGAAAGGGCGGTTACAACGTCAATGCCAGGAAGAGCTCGGTCTGCGTTGCTCGCGCCTGCCGCGGCAGCATGTGCAGCGGCCACCCCCGGATCTGGGGGGCGAATTTGGAATTGAAACGGGGTGAAAGCAGTGGAGAATGGGAGAGATACGAGGAGGAGCAGTGGGCTTGGACCGTCGTGCACAACGATTATGAGATCATGACACCTCTGATCCTCGCCAACCACACCCGCAACTTGCTTGAAACTTGCTCGCAACCCGAGCCGATCGATGTGTCTTTGTCGTTGGCCTCGACCTTTTTGCGTTGCGCCTCTCGTTTGTTGTCGTATTGCGACGACGGTGGAGGGGGGTGCCCGTGCGGAGGGATGGGAGTGATGACATCATTGCGCTGTCCCTTCGACTGGTCGGTGGTTAGTATTAGCATTAGTTGGTGCGTGGTGCGTGATACGATGAGGAGCGGAACGGAGGAGGAAATGTGGGGAAGGAAATTACGGGTTTTGAGGACCCCTGCGGTTAGAGGTGCTCAGGAGAGCAGGGAGAGTGAGAGGACGCGACGAGGTTCTGCGACGTGACAGTGTTTTCGGCGTTGGGACGGACCGGCGTGATGGCGGACGACGGCATTTTGCGGTGGCGTGGGTGATGCGTTTGGTCGTGCGTGAATGGTGATTTCATCTAGGGTAATCTATCTCGGAATGTCTGTCTGTCTGTACCCTGCCAAGAATATTATTATCACCGCCAAAATCCCCCTACAAAACGCGGATTTTCAGTGACCCACTCGAGTCCTTTCTTCTTCCTCTTCCTGCCCATCCATCTTCCGACTTGCTTTCAAGAGCAAAGCGAGGGTATGCACGCATTGAGGAAAGCCAAGTTAGCGCAAGACGCATGCGGTGACAGATCAAAAGAGACACGATGATGACGATGACACAAATAATGGTGATGGAATGAAAAGCGCTCGCCGTGCTTTGCCTCATGTTCGTCGGACAGGCTCCGAGGTGGCATTTCTCGCCCTTTTCTCGCTTGACTCTGTCGACGTACAGCCAATAAAAGGCAAAGGCTTACGTCCACCTGCTTCCTGCTTCCTGACGACAAACTCTAAGCGAAAGAAGAAGGTGGTTTAGGCTCAAGCCGCATGCAGAGCCCACTCGCCGTCCCTGTGGCGTCCCACTCCCTCGATTCGCCCCCAACCCATCCCTACACGTATCACGAATCTCAGTCCCAGTCCCCTTACAGTCTATACCCAACGCAGTACCCGCATCCATATCAGGATCCCTATTCATATCATCATCACAGGGCTCTGCAACAGGGTCCACCCTATCAATCCCACGAAGAAGAAAAAGGACAAAGGCGAGAAGAGGAAGAGGAAAGGACACCCCGGCGGTACACCCTGCAGCTCTCCTATCCCCAGGACCTACCACACCAGCGTCCCCACTCCCTGCACTCGCATTCCCACTCGCAGTCCCAAACCCACCTACCGCACTCGCAGTCCCAAACTCAGCTACCGCAACCGCAACCGCAAAGCCACCTCCCGCGTCGGTCCAAATCCCAACCACACTCCTCCACCCCTCGTCGTAGGGACCCGAGCAGACACGCTGCGCCGACTCCCGTCCTAGACCGCCTGCACGCGCATTACGCACGCGCAGGGCCGCTCGTCATGCCCTCCCCGCTCGGGCTCAGCCCTGGGCAGCACCTGTCCGCCAGGCGGGGGAGTTTCGGTGGTGGTTTGGGTTTGGGTGCGGGGAATGGTAGTGGCAATGACAATGCCAACGAGAAGGATAAGGATAATGCAATGCAAGAAGAAGCAGAAACGGAAAGGACACCGCGACAACGCCAACGCACATTATCCAGCCCTCCGAGCATCGCAGCACCACGCTCGGCTTCGTCGACACGCAGCCACCAGCGGCCCTCGCCACAGTCTACAGTGACAAGTGCATGTGTTGCGGACCACGATGCATCTGCGTTTACGTCTGCATCTGCAAGGGGCGGTGTGTTTACTGGGCGTGAAGAAATGCTGTCTACTTCTACTTCTACATCGTCAACACCGTCAGCTTCAGCATACGCGTCTAGGTCATCAACACCCTCAGCATCGGCGTCGGCATATACATCGTTAACACCCTCAGCATCGGGCTCGAGCACGACACTCGTCCCGTCCGGCAGCGACCACGAAGGTCCCCCCGAGAGCGACCGCGCGCGCGGGAGGGCTCCGCTGGAGGATTCGGAGGATAAGCATTGGGATAAAGGTACGTTGCTCTCCTTGCCTCTTTTTTGGGTATTTTTGGGTCTTTGCGACTTTGCAAACTTCTACCCCTTTCGTTCATCGTTCCGTATCTCCAACTGCCACTGATACACCCGAATAGCACGATACCGCCGCAGATCGCTCACCTCGCCTTCGGCATCGACGGGGTTCCTCCCCACGCATGGTCTGCACGCCGACCCTTACACGAGCCCTTATACCAACCCTTACACGGCATGCAGACCCTCGCCGCTCCGCCCGATTTTGAAGAATCGCGGTGTGAGTAGTCCTGTTGTTGTTGGGTCGAGGGTTAGTGTGGGAGCGGGTGCGGGTTTAGGTGGAGGTTTAAGAACGGGTTTAGGAGCGGGATTAGGTGCAGGAGCGGGAGCAGCAGCAGGAGAAGGAGCAGCAGCAGGAGAAGGAGCGGGTGCAGGCTCGACTCCAACAAGCAAAAGCTCGACTCCAAGCAAAAGCAGGAGCAGGACTAGAAACGACCCGGGGGGCTCGTTGGGCCTTGCGTTGGGGTTTGGGCATGTGAAGAGTCGGTCTGTTGGTGGTGGTAATACTACTACCACTGGTGCTACGACTGGTACGGCTAGAACGCGACGTGCGGTATCTGTCTCTGCGCCTGGCGAGGTTGAAGGGACGCATGGAAGACGGGGACATGTGGAGGGACAAGAAGAAAGACAGGAGGAGCGACAAGAAAGACAAGAGCAGGAGGAAGAAGAACAAGACAAAGTAACCTGGCAAACCCGCTGGACGACGGATAAAGCCGCGTGGAGGGAGCAGCAGCATCAAGCCTCGACAACCCCTTCCCTATCCCTCTCGTCCATCCCGAAACACCCTAAACAGAAACAGAAGTCGAAGAGTTTGGATGGACATTCCTCGACTGAGTATCCAAGCGAAAAAAATACACGCGAAGATATGCGCGAGAAGTGGTGGGTGAGGAGGCAGAGGCAGGAGGAGCTGGGGTTGCATTATGCGCATTTGCCGAGGATGGATTTGGGGGGCGAGTTTGGGGTTGGTGTTGATGTGGGTTTGGGGTTGGGTGCGCAAGAGGCTGTGGGGGTGGTACGAGGAGGAATGGGAATGAGAGACGAGGAGGAAAGAGGAGGGGTACGAGGAGGGGTACAAGGAGGGGTACAAGGAGGGGTACAAGGAGGGGTACAAGGAGAGGTACGAGGAGGAGCAGTCCACTCTGACCCCCCGTATTCTGTGGGGGGCTGGGAATCGCAAGTTGGTGGTGGTGTGGCTGCGGACGGGGATGCTGCTGGGGATGTGATAGCCAATGACGACGACGGGTGGCCACCACGCGGGTGGGACGTATACGTCGCTGCTATGAGCGGGGTCTCCGTCTCCCAGCTCCATCCTCAAGCTCAAGATCGAGATCAAGCTCAACATCAGCCGCAACCTCGGTCTCAAGCTCGACATTCGATGCCCCCGGACGCGTATGGCTGTATGTCTGCTGGGGGGAATTCACAGGCACAGGCATTGGCGATAGGCTTGGTGGATGAGTACGTGTTCGACCAGGAGACGCTGACGTTTACTCGTGTGCCCGTTGTTGCGCACGAGGTGTCGCTGGGCGGAAGTGGAAGTGGAGGTGGAAATGGAAGTGGAAGTGGAAGTGGAAGTGGCTACTACGGACAGACAGCGAAATCGCGCAATGCATCGATGACGTCCATCCCCGCCCCGAAATCGCGCAATGCATCAACGACGTCCATCACCCCTAAATCGCGCAATGCATCCAGGACGTCTTTCTCTTCCCCACCTGCCTCTGCATCTGTCTCTGCAATACCACCCACCTCTGCATCGGCATCAACAACCCACACCAACGCATCCTCCCTCTCCCTCACCTCCAAATCCTCCAAGTCCTCCAAGTCCTCCAAATCCAACAACCCAAGCAAACCAAACAAATTGAACAAAAGCCAGAAAGAGACCAACAAGCCCTCGATCCCAACTAGACTCTTGCGCACGTTGAGCGGGGGGAGGAAGGGGCGGAGCAGGTCTGTGGATGGCGGCGATGGTGCAGCTGGGGAGGTCCCGCCTTTACCACCCTTTACAAATGTGCCTTTGCATGAGTTGGGAGGAGGAGGGTACAGTGGTGAAGCTGAAGGTGGGCATGCGATCGAAGGCTACAGCACTCCAGCATACGACGACACGGACACGGACACGGACAAGGCCAGACGGCGCTACCGCCGCGGCAATGCGGCGCGCTCCACGATTCTGGCGGCTGAAGAGCTTGGGATGGGCGTGGTTGGTGGGGAGGGCACGGACCAGCTCTCGCGGTACCCGTCTACGCGGCGGAGGTCGACTGCTACGCTCGTAGCTGCCTCTTCGTCTTCGTCTTCCTCTGCGAATGTCATTGCGAATGTGGGTATCGGTATGGGCATGGGCACGGGTATGGGTATGGGTGTCGGAACGGGGATGGGAACGGGTATGGACATGGGCAGCAGCGCTATGCCCGACCTGGAGCCTACGACGGTGTTGGTCGTCGTGAACGGATATGGGACCCCCGATACGAGTCCGACCCAGCCTGACATTCCTCGGATCCCTTCCAATGGCAATGGCAATGCCAATGGCGTGGACGGACCGAACGCTGCGAAGCCCTCGTTCAGGTACCCCGGCCTCGCTCCAACCCAGTCCGCAAGCAGCTCGCCGACCCACTCGCCACGCGCCTCGCGCCGCCTGTCGTCGTCGTACGACCAGCAGACGCGGTACCCCATCGTGTCGCCCCTCAACCCGTCCTTTAAGAGCGGGAGCTTGGGGGCTGGGTCGGGAGCGTCTACGCCTTTGTCTGCTGCTGTTTCTGATGGAGCGGAGGCAGAGGCGCAAGACGGGGATGAGGGGGACTGCTACGCTGTTGTGCTGTGCGATCCGGAGCTTGAAGAGGTTGGGCAGGCGGTGCCGTACCCCCGTGCGTCGATCGATGCGTATGGGTATGGATATGGATATGCGCTTTCGGATGAAAGCAGCTTGCAGGGCCGTACTGCTGACTACTATGGACAAGGGCAAGGGCATGGATATGGGCAAGCATACTATGGGTACGCCTACGCGGCAGTGGCAGACGGGAGCCCTGATGCGCGGTTCTCAGTGGCCAGCATGACGAACTCGGAGGCGTACGACGGTATCGTGCGCGAGAGCCGGGGCGCAGTCGCTGATGGAGTTTTCTGCGCTACCACCACTGCGGCAATACGCACGCCCACGTTGACCTCTACGAGCCCGACGTCTAGCGTGCAGTCTAGCATCCTGAAGACGCCTAGCGATACTAGTTCGTTTGACTCGCCTGCTAAGCGTGTTGCGGGCGTGGGGCAGAAGGCAGATAAGGATCGGGATAAGGAGAGGGGGAAGGAGAGTGGTGCGCGGAGGTCGTGGTATCGCACAGGGGGAGGGAGCCTGTTGGTGAAAAAGGCGGTGCAGAGTCAGAGGCATAGTGTCGCTGTTGTTCCGTCGCGGGAGCACCTTGAGCTTGCGCGGAGTGGGGTGGAGAGAGATGTGTATGGTCAGCAGCCTCGGCAGAGTTGTGATGGGCAGCCGCAAGTGCAAATGCAAGCGCAACCGCAGCTAAGAGAGGTCTACAGCCCACCCACGAGCAATCGGACGTCGACTTTGAGCGTGACGACGGCCAACTCGAGCATGTCGAATTTTCAGGCTTGGCGCGTGGGCGGGCACGCACAGGGGGTGTACGAGCACGGCGGCTCCACCCCGTCCTCGGTGAATGCCAGCACGGATGTTGTTGGGTATGGGGGGTTCACGCAGGATCGGCGGTATAATGGGGTGATGGTCAATGGGAGCAGTGGGCTGAGGCGGGGGACGGTGGGGTCGATGTCCGTGGGCTCGTTGGGCAGCACGGGGACGGGTGCTACGGCGACGACGGTTGATATGACTGGTGTGGGGGCTGGGAGGAAGCCGTCGAAGTTGAGGAAAAGGAGGAAGGAGTCGGGTGGGGGGTTGGTATTCTGAGGGAGTGGCGGCGGGAGAATTTCTATTATTTTCTTTGTCTGTTTCTTGCTGCTGCTTCTTCGATCGCGTGCGTGGACATTGGTTGGACGCTATTTAGAGTTTTCTATTGTTCTCGAATCCTTTTTTTTTTGTCCTGTTGCATATTTGACTTGTCTGCCAGCATACGAAGCACCAACATACACGCGCAATATACTTACATACCTCATGTCTATCGGAAACGGCTCGTAACTTACTGTACAATGAATAGAAACACAAACACACGGCCCTACTTACATAGAATTAGCCCGAAATCGATCGATAGGAAATCAATCTGTGACTTCATCTTGGTACTTGGATGAAATATCGCTTTCGTTGCAGGATATCAAATTATCATCGATATTGGTGAAAGCACAGTCCTTGGTTTCTACTGTGGACAAACCCATCCCTTTGGTAAATATCCACACCTGTGCCATGGAAAAGTTCATTCAGGTCTGCGCCAACTGAGAGTTGCATATGGAGTTAAAGACCACGCACCGTCCTCCCTCAGGGACCAGAACAGGTCCGCAGCAAACGTATCCTGGAGGGCCTAAACGTACAGAAAACTCGTCAGTGTCTTCTTCTGTCACAGTGCAAAGTAGTAGTTACAATCCTGAGCGATGGTGTCAGTGGATGTCGGGGGAACAGACAACTGTGAGAGAATCAGTACGTACCCCAGGTCTTAAATGGCCTGTAGGCATGTATGTATCAGTCCATAGTGTCAGCGTATGTGCGGGTTTCGAGTGTCGTCGGACTCACAGCGTATGTCTGTAAATATTGGCTTTTCATCATCGACGGGCAGTGCAGCTGCGAGGCCAGCCGAGAACGCAAGAGCAAAGACGACAAGTTTCGTCACCATTCTGCCTAGGGCCTACTATGAGTAGAGTCCTTGAGCGAACGAGAGGTTCTTTCTACTCGCTTAAATACTCAACCAGCTAGGTCTGACCTCCGAGGAAAAGCCATGGGCTGAGATCAGGTGTCTTTCTTTCTACGACCACGAGATCAACTGAATTTGGATCGAATTTGATTACCCGATATTCAAGTCCCTCTTAATCGGTAGTCAAGGGCTCTGTGCGAATATTTGGGTTTCTTTATTACCAGTAATGAATTCACTGGGATTCACTGGGAGAAGACGGGAAGCCATATCATGTGGGAATTGCACAAAACGGGTGAATAGTCAAGACTTGGACCTGAAAACTCGTAAATGAACTCCCTCAGCAAACCGCTCCATGAGGCAGTTGTGCGCAGCTGTTGAGGTTTGGATTACTGTTGGGCGTATATGTCAATGCGTAGGAGGACATACACAAGTCGAACTGGACCTGCGCTGCGGCAGCACTGGAGTCCCTCGGGGCCTGCAGCAGTCTCAGCGGCACCTAGTGGCTACGAGAGCAAGAAATCTTACAATCCTATGCAGTCACGTCAGGAGAGCACGCGCCGGCCAGAGGTGTGTAGCACTCACGTTGTTACTGAAGCCTAGAGATTGGGGCGTGAGGCCTCAGAACATGCATAATTAGAGTGTAGACTCACATTCGAATAGTGGATTTGTCTGTTTTGGTGGCTCCACCGATGTGATGACTATAGGATCTGTGAGCGGTGGCAATACTTGGGCGCTAAGGCCTCAAGTCCTCACTGGTGACCGATACATCCGTTGTTGAGGGAGGTGGCGTATTGGGAACGGCTATAGAGGCGGCGTAGCCCAATACTGAGAGAATCAACGAGGCTACCAGCTTCATAATACAGAAGAGAAAAACGTAGGGAATTCGGAAGGAAGAAGGCTCGACACGGGCTTCTGACTTTTTATAAGGGGGTAACGTCGGAGAATGTACTAATTCTTCTGAGTTCTCCACAGTGATGCTGTATGGAGTAGCTATAACGTCCCGGCGGCTCAGTCATTTGACCTCTGGTTCTTTCGTCGCTCTGGTTAGCATCAAACGACATGATTCCATAGTACATGCCAAGCACTCCAACGAATACGACGATTTAAATATCAATATCAAAGTGGATCTCTGACGAAGAAATCCTTCAGCGTGGCATGATAAATGCACTGCCCTTCGTTTCGCCCTTCAACTCTATCAGTAAGTTTAGTTTCCGGGGTCTATTGTGACTTGGATTTTGCGCTGAATATATCTTCTTCTGCTTTTTAGTGTACAGACTGATAGGTCTCCCATGGTACCCAACTCTATACTGCGTAGGCCAAGCTCAGTTTCCGCAAAAATGAACCTGAGCTTCGGAGTCATCAGGAATTCCTGAAGGCTTTTGGGTCGAAAAATCCCTGGAAGCTAAATGCGTTGATTGAAACCTGACACTGTCGAGTTGCATGATGGTCACGATAATGGCCCGGAGTTTGATGGACTGCCCGCTTGGAAACCCCTTTGGCACTGATCATGATACTCAATTGGATCTGCCAATTTGTTGCGACGGATGCCTCTGATTCTTCTGCCTGTTTGGCCCCTCGGACAATGCGGACACAGCCGCCAGTCATTTACAATCATTTCCATTTCTAAAACTACAAAGAGTTTGAGCAGAGCTCAAGTCCCGATCTGACTACTTGGACGTCCGGGGCGCCCGTAGTGCACATCCATGCTCCTGAGAATGAGATCTCTCCGCTACTGCAGGTATAGGCAGTGCCTTCAATTGTTTTAAATCTTTCTTGCCGCCCCTGATCTTTCGTATGAGCGCTAAGTATGTGGGTCCAAAGAAATCTGGAAGTTCAAACGTTACGGGACTCCAAAAACATATAAAGGTGACGACTCTCGTTTCAATGAGCCCCAGTGCCTGGTTGCATCCATTGCGAATATATTGTGAGTCTTTTTGCCCGCCATTCCAGAAACACAACTGAGCATTTTCATATCTTCAGCAACATATCATCAGGTTAATAGGCCGGTCCTACTTACCTTCTAATCAAGCACATCTGCAAATCCCAAACGTATGTGAACCGCCACAGTGCTCACAATCTTTGCAATCATTAATGGGGAGAATCTTTAGCTCGTTCACTCGCCAACACAATAACAATGCGTTTCTCCGCCACCGCGTTTGCGTCCATCGCTCTGTTCGCGCTCCAAAGTGCCACCGTCCTTGCAGCCCCTATTGTACTGATCCCATCTTGATATTTGCCGATGGCATGCTCACTCTTTGCCCTACTTAGCAATCTTTGGCCAACGATGCCTCACTTGTCTCCAGAAGTGTCGTCACAGCGGCTGACGCGGACATGGAAGCACGCGAATTTGTCAGCTTCTCTGATGAGCTCGACGCCCGAGAATTCGACTTCGACGAATATCTCGACCTCCGAGAACTGGATTTCGACTACGATTTCGAAGCAAGAGAACTCTACGAGGATGAGCTAGAACTACGCCAACCTTTCATCAACCTTCCCTTTTTCAAACCCAAGTTTGATTTACAGGCTGTGATCGCCCGTATTAGAGCGCGAAAAAGGATTTAAAGGCCGGAATATAGTTTTAGCTCAGGTGTAGTGACCAAGTTAAATAGCCAACCATATCGTTATTAGATGATTTCTGACTCAGACAAGTGGAACTGATAAACAAAGCAAGTAAATCCATTCTCTTCTGAGCAAAGGAAGAATATAGCAGGTGTCACACTTGTGCAACCGTCAGTGTCACAGGAGTGTGGCGGCCTAGGCATGACACAAGCCAGAAAATATACATACTTCATCATTCACCGTTTAAGCATCGCAGACATGCGGTGGGCATTCGATATCCAGCTTTAAGCACTCAGGTCCAGACTCTACCAGCTGCTGTGGATCAATCTTGTGTCGCATCCGAGTCGGAAATCTAAATTCTGTTGAATTGGGATCAACATGTCGAACGAGCATATATAGAGCAGTAAGAACGCGGAGGGACTGGATTATTGGAATGAACTTTTGAAATTATCACATTTAGGTCATCGACATGCGGCCTATAGCTGGAGATGACTTGAGTTTTGCATGTTGAGTCTTGCATGCGAATATCAAAACGGCTGTGTTTTGGGCGGATCAGGTTGTGGGCTCTGGAACTACCGCCCACACAAGCCGCCCACCTTCGCCCGCTTCACATTTGTATACACAATACAGATCATTTGGAGGATCCATCGGAGATCCCTGCGAAAGATGCTGCATAAACCGAGCGCCGGCTTTTTGTGGTTGTCTGGCTACGTATGGGCCCACGATCCGATGTCTGTGCGGTGGAAGCGATAACAACAGGTTTACATACATAGCCAGGGCCCGAGAGCGCCTGAAATGCAAGACTAATATTACTTTTTGTCATCCTCATCTCCTTAGCAAAATGAATGGTGGCGGTCGAACGGCGTTACCGAGTACGCTTCAAGTAGTACCACCAACGAATTTTGGGGAAAATAAAGATGGACCCAGGTACCTGCCCACATTTGGAGCACACTGAGGAAGTCTACTTACTTGTATATGGTAAAGCTTCAGGTTGGGCGACGCCCACAATATATATGATATCCAAGACTATGTCCACAGCATCACTACTCAGACTGATTGCCACCTTTCGGGGCGCCTTTTGACCGTTTAGTAGACACTAGATATCTCAAACATATGACTTCGGTAACATGTAATTACCACATGTAACTGTCACGGGGAAGCAGCCGTCTACACCGCCCTAACGTAGGACCACAACAAACTTCAGTAGAACGCACACATATCGGTGACGACGGATGTGGATGAAGAACGAGATGGAGAGCAAAATCATGGCTGTTCAAGCATTTTTCCATCTTTTTGGATCCTCTGATTGCGCTGGTGCAGCTCTACTAGTGGGTGCTTGGATTTAAAAACTTATGAACAACTGTAACAAAACACTGGATGCATAACATTATCCCGTAACATATTGTGGATGGCATGGGCGTTCGATGCGCCTTAGATCCGGTGGTCTTGGACCTTTCAACGAATCGAACAGCTTTATGCTTTATCGCGTATTTGGACATGTCTGCTTCGGATCAGGACACATAGGGCCCGTTAAATGCGTATAAATAAAGTGAGCGTGTGCTGGCTTCTCAGCGGACTGGATCCACCACTCACTCGCTTCTCATCGCATATCATATCGGGATGAGACTACTCACTTTTATAGGATGTGTCCTGGCGACCATCTCCATGACATCGGCGCTGGACGCCGGAGTTAGATAGTGAGTTTCAAGCGTCTCAAAATTCTTATAACGTGCTAAGCATTGCGGCAGTCGAGGATTTGAAGAGCCCATTGACCTTGGCACAAGAGATCTGACAGACCTTCTTGCTCGCGACTTACACGAGCAACTCGAGTAGTAAGTATTATGTGATTTATATAACGGGGATGACTCCAATGTTAGCTCGGTTACTTACTAGTCGAGACACCCAACATGAAGGCATTCAACTCACAGCCAGAGATTCACTCATCGTAGAAGAGCTATTCAGTCGCCATAGTATCGATGATATTCTGGTGATGTACGTTCTCAGCTCAGAAAAATGCGGTGAGTGTAGGATTGACCTTCATCTTACAGGCGAGACCAAGCTCTAGGAAACCTTGATCTCACTGAACGTGAGATTCAGGACATTGAGGAGACCTTATATGCCCGCGAAGATCAAGACGCCATCAAAGATCTGTTCCTACGCCACGGCCTAGATGAGAGCGAGGTCGACATTGCAGCTCGCCCATTCTTCCTGATTCCACTCATCGCCAAAGGTATCGCAATTGCAGCCAAAGCTGCCGTTGCCGCGAAGGTGGCTGCGAAAGCCGCCTTCATCGCTGGTAAAACAATTGCCGCCAAGGGCGCTGCCAAGATCGGAGCAAAATTCGTTGCGAAAGCTGCCGCCAAAGCTGCGTCGAAGTCCGCCGCAAAGGCATCCGCGAAGGCGGCAGTTAAGAAGATGGCGACGCAAGGAATCAAGAAGACTGCCGTAAAGTTTTTGAAGAAGGGCGCAACCAAGGCTGGCAAGAAGGCAGCGAAGCAGGCAGCGAAGAAGGGTGTCAAGAAGGGTGTCAAGAAGGGCATAAAGCGACAAGCCAAGGACTATATCAAGGACAGGGCAAAGCAGAGAATAAAGAACCGTTGGCGGGGTCGTCGGGGCTAGAACCGAGATTTTCTAACCCTGTAGTAGCTAAATTATGTATAATTAATCACCTGGATGCAGTTGACCTCACGGATACTAAACGTAAAACTGCGCCGGCGGTTAACTTACTTGTGCATTATTAGTGCATGAATGTTGTCGAGGGCGGGTACAGGAGCATATCTACTCGACTTTTTCATCATCACCTGTTTGGTTTCTCCATTCAAACCAAGCATAACCATACATTGTCATACATTAGCAAGCTCTGAATCTCAGGCCCGAAGTGACGGTTGGTCTGAGGTTTTGAATATCTTCACTGTATCCCCCAACTGAAAAACTAGCGCACTCCATCTGCAAAATCAGGCTGTGAAATTTGGATCTCCTGATGGCCTCTGACGCGCGGGAAAAATCAAGTGAGCTCGTTTCAGTGTCTCCCCCGCCGCTGCCGCTGGACAAAAGGAATGGCCAAGCCGATTCTAATCCCAAATTTCGGGTCTGGTTTGCGCGAGCGACAATCTGCCTTATCTTGGCGGCTCTCTTGAAATTCTGGAACACTATATCCATCTCCAGCAGGATTGAATTCAGCTTTGGAAAGACAGTACGTGCTGGATGACGGATTTATTCCCTGACCCCACTAATGACCCACGCGTTACTCGTTCACCTAACAGGGGCCTCGACAGGGGCCTGTTAGGCTTCCCCCGTGCTATGATATCCCTGACGGTTTAACACTCGATAGCTGTATCAATTGGTCTGAAGTGGCTTGGGGGACTGAGCGTGTGTCGGGGGAAGCCATAACAGCCAACATGTCAGGGCTGGAGGTTGATTCAGGGCTCTTTTTTACCGCAAGAGGGTACAATTGCATCGGAGTAATACAATTCTCGCAACCAAATAACGGGACATTGCACCCTGGAGACGCAGAGGTTGCTATTCAGATTGAGGATAAGCCCGAACATCGTTGGTTTATCGACTCGATCGAAGTCTGCAAGCTATCGAGAAATGATGGCTCGCACGGCGTTGGCGTATTCGTGAGTGTCTCTTCGCACAAACTATCTGACTCGTACTGAATCAGGGGCAGCTACCGAAACTTCAGGCTCCCGTAGGTTCTGAAGCGCCATATATGGAAATCGAGGTGAACTTGCCACCCCCCGACGAGGACTCCGAGGTGCTGGATGTCCCTTTCCTTGAGACAGACATGCCGCATTTCTGGACAATACTGGGTTTTGATTCGAAGGAACGGAAAATCAGATTTAAGGATGTACGAATAACAGGGGATTCGGGTATGATTAAGTCTAAGGTAAATCCAGTTTTGGTCCTTATTGTCGAGAAGCGCGGCTGAAGAAGCTAAATGGTTGTTCACCAGTTCGTCGAGGCAGAGAACATCGCCATAAACACCGATTTTGGGCCTGTTGGCGGACATTTCATGGCTCATTCGTCTGTCACAATCAAGACCGAATTAGGCTTTGTTCATGCACAGCTTGATTTGTCAAACAACGACCCTGATCGTGCAACTGTGGCCAAGATCCATTCGACCACAGGGTGAGTCTTTGGGTGCCCAGCATAAATGGTCAACCCCCTCTGATAGAGCATTTCAGTTACATTTACCCTGACTTGGATCTTTTGTCGGGATCTGGTGATCCCAGCAAAAGGAAATACATCGTAGAGGCCAAGTCAGAGAACCCGGACGCTCAGGTTTACACAAGCGTCAAAGACGATTCTGAGAAGCGCGCCACTCTCCAGCTTGACGTTGTCGGTGGACTTGTCGAAACACATTTCAGCAAAACATTCTACGGGAGTTTTGACGTAACTGCAGTTCCGGGTTCGACAACGCGTGAGCCTTCTGTTTATAGGCGTACGTGGCTCGCCGAGAACGATGACCTGCTCGTAACGAACTATTCTGAGGATAGATTGTCGGTTCAAGGGTCTGTATCACGACCAGGGGAGCAAGTTTCCCCCAGTTCTGTCAAGATTAGCTATAGTAAATGGGCTCAATTAGGTTTGTAGTCGGAGATGGCGAATTAAATACAGTGAGCTTTGACTGAGCACTGAGACATCTCGGGCCATGCTTTCAAGTTGGAGACGCTGCCTGAAGGAAACTGAAAGCCAATAAATAATTCACCGGTACAGTGCGAACTTTTTAATATCTCGCACGTTGCTATTGGGAGTGCCTGATCAACTCATTGGGACTCGGGCTGACTCGGGGTCACAGTCGCACGATTGATCATCGGTGTCATTGCCGGTGTGAGTATCATTTTCATCTAAACCAAGGAATCGCAAGCACTCACGGCCCCTTTCACTGGGCTCCGACTCATTGGCATCAATCCAATTGATCCTACTGCGACCGTTGACTCGTCTCATCCTGTCTCATCTTCACTGTTTTGATTCTTTGCACCAATTTCAAATGTCCCCAGTGATATCGATGGGAACGCCCTACGACTTCGGCAATCCGCCCAGCTCTTACGTAGCAAGGATCTAATTTATTCACGCATGTGTTAGATCAAGTCTACCTGTGTCAGCTGGGCTGCAATCTGCACTTGATCTGTACAGCCGGGAGCGACGTTGTCCACTGATACACTCTATCCCCACAATACATCCACGAGTGCAACCGCATTGCCGCAACTGACTGTTTCTTTCCCTCTTTCATGTCGTCCACTTCTCAGAAACACCCAGGCGACACCCCTGTGGAAGCCCGACCGCCCAAGTATCTCAACTCTTCGAAAGAGAAAGAGGATCCAGAGGCGCAGGAAGTCATCAGTAGCCCAAAGCGTACGAGATTCTGGATTCTACGATTAGGCGCATGCCTCTTCGTGGCGTGTCTTTGGTTACTTCACCACAAGTTGGTCGTTCATAGAAAACTCGGCGAACGCAAGTCCCATGACTCTGCAGGGTCGCCAAAATTGGCCCACATCGCCTGTGCGAGCAAAGGTCAAGGAATCCGACATCATCCTACCTCGGGGGCATATACGCTCGTACGTACCGTCTTTCCTTTCATTGACTTCCAGCTCAGGCGATACTCGATCATATAGCACAACAGTCCCAAACCTCCTGCCGGCTTGACGTTGAATGGCTGCACCAACTGGAGCAAGGCTACTGGGGAGACCGCACGTAGCTTGGACTACGCAATGGCCAATTTCTCTGGTTTCAGCGTTGATTCTGGTCTAATCTTCGTCTCAACCGGAGACTCTCATGGGCATCTTCGAGTTTCGCAAGCCATCGATGGCTCCACGCGGAATGGCGAAGCTCAAGTGACAGTTCATATAATGGATAAGGCGCAGTATCGTTCGTATCTAGATGTTGTCAAAGTCTGCAAGATCTCGCGAGGTGATGGCTCGGTTGGAGTTGGTATATTTGTGAGTGGCACATGATTTTTTATCGTTATCTGCATGTTTCGGTTGCATATGCTGATCTGGCGACATAGTCACCCAAAATTGATGGTTCCGATGCTGGAGCGCCGATCATCCAGGTCTATGTCCAGCTTCCGCCCCCAGTCGAAGCGTCCAAGGTCTTGGAGGTACCGTTGTTGGAAATTGACATGCCTCTGTTCTCTCAGTCGCTGGGCTTCTCTGCTATGGAACGCAAAGTTTCGTTCCAAAGTTTACGTCTCAAGGCAGCTGAAAGGGATGTTCGTGCAGATGTACGTCTGGTTGGTCCATTCAATAGCGCGTCGAGTTATAACCTCCGTTTGGAAATCATCTAGCACATAACAGCAGATAATCTAGCGATTAGTACCGTTAATGGTAGGATCGAAGGCTCGTTTGACGTTTATTCATCTCTCGCGGTGGAAACAGAAACAGGCGCTATCGATACCAGCCTCGGGCTTCATAATATCGGTACGGATCGCGCCACGAGGGTCGACATGCGATCAACCAAGGGGTGAGCATTACTTAAACTGCATTTACTATATGTCAAGTTCCTGACCTTCCTGCAAGTTCTGTACGGATGGAAGCGTGGCTTATGAGCCGACCGCAATTCCCCAGCGGCAGAAACTACAGCGTCACCCTGGCAGCAGCGAAAGGCAACGTTATGGCGCACGTCACAGATACAGAGGGTACTGCTGCACTGCGACTTGACGTTGCTGGTGGTATCGTTGATACTCGCCTCCGAACGGGCTTCCACGGCAACTTTCACGTCCTACCAACCGAAACGGTGTCGTCAACGTTGATACCCAGAGTTTACACGCAGGCTCCAAGCGATCAGCATCAAATTGTCGCTGAATACTCGAAGGATAATTTAACGGTGGAAGGCTTGGTGTCGTGGCCGGGAATGAGGGGGTCTTCCAGCTCTGTAAACATCCAGTACTCGGAGTCTGCCCATTTGGGCTTGTGGTATTGAGTTGGGTTTTGGCGATGGAGTGGAAGAGCAGTGCGGTCGACGGAGCTTGAGGGTGTAGGTTACATGCAGCAAAACATGGTTTCTGAGGAATTGGAACAACGAATTGGTGTGGCAGCTGTGGCTGGTGTTCACAGTGGAGGCGGCTGTCATGGTCTAGGGCGAATTGTGTCGACATACGTCCTAGTGGAATACTGAATGAAATAATGTTTTAGGGGAGCAATGGGAGTTGACTTGTGCTTGGTAAAAGCCTTGAAAACAAACTATGATCAACAACGATGTGGACAAGACGAAAGTGCCGGGCTGTCAACCGACTGCCTTGTATTGTGATAATGACTCTTGAGACGCTAACAGCGAAGATATCGGGACATCTGTCATATGTATGGGAAACCATACATTCGAAACGTAAGTTCTACGTCCTTGAGCTATGTTTCTAACAAGCATTTACATCTTGAATCCGCAGCCGCGGTATCAGTTGCAAAGTTGGCCGTTATGATAAATTATCATAAATACCCTTGGTCCTGACCCACCTCCACCAAATTCGTGTATTGCCGCTCATTTTCAACATTCAACTCCATGACAACTGTCTTTACCGAGAAATCTCGCCATCTTCCCCTCAGGGACCCCGCCACTCTTTCGGACATGGTTATCAAAGCCTCTGAGTCGGGCGATGGAGGGAATTTACCACTGGCAACTCGGCGAGCTCATGGACCGTGGGCACGTAGGCTTCTTGTAGCTCTGGTGGTCCTTACTGCCGGTGCTCTTGGGCGCGATATGTACGTCCGATATGTAAGGCCTGGCGGGTGTCGTGGGATTCGTCACCCTGATCCCGCCCGTGAAGTGGAGGTTGGGAAAGTAGTACCAGTTGTACTGGTATGTTGTTTACTCGTTCAGCCTTGCGTCGGATACTTAAATTATGGCCATCCTTACAGAATCCCACCCCGTTTATATCCGCACCCAACGGGTCAGTACTCAACATACCAGCACCTCAGAAAGCGACCCCTGTAAGCCTTAGCCTCCGCCAATTCCAAATTTAGTTCTTTCTCACTCTGACGATCCCCTTTCGTTAGGATACCCCATCCAGCATTTTACCCGCAAGCTATCCGGTTCCCTCTGATGTTACAGTGGAGAAATGTGTCAGCTGGGACAGAGAAGATGTCGACCCACTCAACGCAGTCGTTGCGAGCATCGGAGGCGTGTCGATCGATCGAGGATTGTTCTTCGTGTCCAGGGGAGAGAGGTCCCATGGATGGCTCAGCGTGTATCAGGGCAAAGAGGAATTACCACAAGGAGAGGCGAGAGTCGATTTGAGGATATTGGAGCCCCATGGCCACTGGTTCCTCGACTCCGTCAAGGTCTGCAAAGTGAAGAGAGCGGATGGGTCTATGGGCGTCGGAGTCTTTGTGAGTGGGTACAGAATCTGCAGTTGACATTACTGACCAGCTTTATATATATCCAGACACCCGACGACCTTGTTGTACCTAAGAACATTGTGGTACGGCCATCTTGGTGGGACGGCAAATTCCAGCGATATCATCACCAAGCTCCCGCAGTCATGATGACGGTTCACCTCCCACCTGCCGATGCCAGCTCGGTTCTCAATATCGATCATCTTGACGCAGATATGCCGCTCTTCAAGCAGGACCTGCACCTTGTCCTTCTCCGAGACACTGTGAAATTCAACCAATTGAGCTTGGTAACGTCTGAGCGGGATGTTTGGGTCGGGGTAGGTGTTCGATTCTTTCGCTTATGGGCTGTTTTGTTGACCCATTGGTGATCCAATTCCAGCATGCTAATGCTGATAGCCTGAGCATCGTTGCTCCCAATGGAAAGATCAGTGGACAATTTCAAATTGGCTCCTCGATCGTCCTTCGATCAAAGCGCGCCCCTGTACAAGCCCATGTGGATGTATATTCTGGAGAAGCATCAATTGAGGCGACCACAATCGACAGGTATGATTCTTCCACAATAATAATAAGACCCACAGAGTCCTTACTCTTACGCCTGTATCGTTTCTGTTCAGCAATGTTCATCTGACAACATCGCTAGTCGGCCTTCCAGGACAAGAAGATTCTCGGTACAAGGTCAACGCCTCAGCGACTGAGACTGGGCGTGTGTTCCTCGACATTACGTACTTGCCCCTTTTCGCCCATCTGGATGTCGGCGTCGTTGCTGGGACTGGGGGTGCACGTGCTCGGATCGCGGAAAACTGGCAAGGACGGTTCAATGCTACGACCACGGACGCAAAGGCTGCGGCTCGGGACCCAGGCGACAAGGTTTCGTCTCTGAAATCAAACAGCGAGAAACGGATTATGATCGACCCAAGTTCGACCGACTATTACATACACGGGGTTAAATTCCTTGTTACGAGTTATCATCCTTCAGGGTTTGTCAACATGGAGAGCCGTGGGCGGACGACTCTGGAATTGTAGGAGGTACTAGTAAATTCTACATGCACCGTTCTATTTATCTATGTCGTTTCCGTACCTCGGGTTCGAGCAGAGAAGCGGCGGCGCCGCAATGATTAGCACCGTTTGGATGATTTAGATAAGATTTCATATGTTCAGGGTAGAGGTAGATTCCCCCATCTGAGCCTGGCTCTGCCTGGCTACAGCCAGCCTTCTTTGACCAGGACGGTCAGGCCGGTTTCTTCTCAATGCAAGAATGAATGATGCTGGTGGGATAGGGTCAACCGGCGAGCTCGGGCCACGCACATATCGGGACGCGGTGGTTTTGTGCATTTGTTTCCCTTTCGAACCCATCATGTCTTGGCGTTCACACGCCTTGGTCCATCTCTCTGTCTTGTCCCTGTCGTCACGAACTTTGTCTCTTCTATACCTGTTCTATGTAAGTAATTCTCGCTGCCGGAGTCGAAAACGATTGGTAAATCTTTACCAACTGTGTTCTCGCGCTGTAGTTTCAGTTTCCGAGGAATACGTCACGAATCGATCAACATCACTATATCATACCGCATGTCAACACTTGGTACCACACAGCGCCCGATGCCTTGCGGAGTAAACTAGCCCTCGAGGCTGTACACATTAAAACCAACGGCCTATCGGGAAGCGGTTTTTACCCTTTTCTTCCGTTACGGTCACGATTTTTCCCTACCCAACGCTGCGCTGGCCTGCGAGCAGCTGGTTGCGGCCGTTTACGAGGATTCTTATGCCTATCATGACGATGATGACGTCTTCGAGGAGACCCTACTGCCACGAATTTCTCCAGCTTCTGTTTCTACTTCTCGGTAGGTTCTCTTATCGCAATTCTTGTTTCATGCACCAGCATCGACTGACTTCAGTTTTCGAACGATTCAGCCATCGCACCCCTGTCTATCTTTGCGCAAATCACAAATCCACCAAACCCCACGCCGACGGTCGTCTACTTCCCGTTTGCCTGGTCAGATAACAAACCGATAAGTGCCAGCAGTGTTGGGGAGTCTGGTGGGAGCACTACATGGGCGTTGTACGACCGCCCGGGGGATACTATTGTCGGACCTGGTGAGCTGCGCTTTTCGATATCTTGGGCTAGGACGATTGGGAGGAGGCACAGTCATGCTTTGGCTTTGGGGTCGGCCTCGGGTGACTGAGTGCGCTATACATTCCCCTTTCCCTCGGCTGTTTGACATCATCAGCCGAGGAATCTGCATGAACGTATCAATGGGTCATTTGGTTTGGTGCGACATGTTCGGTCATCCGGTTGCACCAACCAATTTGGCACTGCTCCGCATTCATGCTTGATCTCATCACAGTCACGCTTTTTCTTTCTCCTTGCTGTGTGGATTGTTGCAGTTACTTACCGATTTTGCTTCGTTACAGCCACTTTAATCCAAGGCCCCGATGATTCCAGGATTCAGTACGTCGCGCACGCTCAGGTTCCAACTCCGGCAACTATCACCCTCCAAGGACCATGTGCTATTGAAACACCCATTGCGGTATGCTCGTTCAACGTCGCGGGTATTCCACCAGCATTCACACCGGGTCCGGGCAATATCAACTTGAAGAGTGAAGGAAGCAAGCGCTTTAGCCTCGGTTTTGGGTTTGGGCTTGGGTTTGGGCGATCAAGTGTGCGGGAGCTAGGGATGAAGGGGTACCGGGTGAAGGAGTATTTGTTTGGAGAGATTGGGCTCAAGGAACTTGGGATTACAGGGAGTGGGACTCTACCGGAGGTCTTGAAACGATTCGGAGCAGCTAGTGGGCTTGGGGATGTGTATACACGGAGGACTGTTGATCAAGGGACGACGACTTCCGCTACTGCCAACTGGACCACGAGGGAGATTGGTGTTGTTGGGTTTATGCTCTGTGTTGGGATCGTCATGACCTTTCTGTGATCGCTGGAGACTTGTGGCTGGCTGCTGTTGGGGTGGGGTGATGGGACGTGGAGGCCATGTTGGGAATGGATTGGGGTGCACGCGGTCCTGGATGCCATCGGATTCGCCCTACCACGACAACTCCCTAGACTACAGTGCATTTGCCCTAAATCGCTGTGGACGCTGTTAAACCGAAGGGTGCCGACTACTGCACCTATCAAGCGAGGGAAGCATCCCCGACACGATTCCTTCTGTGGCTGTTACTTTAGAAAACGTCCGTAGCTCACCTTGTGGATACCACCACGACGGAACGCGGGGCCGCTCGAAAATGGGTTGGAGCTGTGGAAGGGAAGTTAGTCCCGAGGCAACTAAGCTCGATTTGCTCACTCTTGCCGGGCGACGGGAAAACGTGTAATAGATTTTTGTAATAATTTAGGTTGCACTGCGATGGGACTCGGACCATTGCCCTGGATGCTTGGCGAACAAGTAAATGCATTTCATCTTTTTAGCCGGTCTGGCAGCGGGCGCTGTGGCGGTTGATTCGGCATTTGTTGCTGCGGGACGGTGCAAGTCGCAGAATATTTATCCCACTTGACGCAACTTGGCAAGCCTGAGGCGCCCTTCATGAGAAGGATCATGGCTCTCAGAAGGTGTCCTTGCCTAGCTGGTTTCTAACATGGTCTACCATATAAGTACGTAACCCGAAATAGAACATGGCATCGACTATTATTATGTAACACGGCGCCGAATCGCGAGCGCCCATGGCTGATGGCGTCGCAGCCCATTGGGGGAAATGATTGATAACAAGTATAAGAGGCTTCGGAGGTGGGAGGTCTTTGTGACCTTACTTTCGCCATCAGTCCTTCACAACAGACCAACTTGGCTGTAATATGGACGCTTTAACGGAACCGGAGCAGGAGGCTTCTTATGTTGCAATCCAAGCGATGGCAGGATCCTACGGTCGATCACTGTTCGCAAAGGCCTGCCTTGGCTTTGCATTCACAGGCAAGTTTCCGCAATACCGATGAAGCTCTCCTCAGAGCTCATGTGCGTCTCTTACCAAGGTTTCCAAGCGATGATATGCCTTTATGGAGCAGCAGTCTTTCTGGAGACACCGCGCGAAGGAAGAAAGGGACGCCTTCCGTACATCGTGCTGAGCTTGATGATATTTCTGTCTTCGACAGTTAGCGCCGCATTAGACGGGTTCGCGACTCTTGATAGTGTTCGTTCCTATGGACAAAGTGAAGAGCTATTGGAGGCCCCGGAGAACGTCTTTTTCGAAATACGACAGGGACCTGCCGCGCTACAGCTGATCTGGATCGCTCTTGGCGATGGCGTTCTGGTAAGTTCAATTCGAAGTATTTCGATGCATACTTGATCTGATTCATACCTCTTACCTATAAAAGCTGTTTAGATGCTACATTATATGGCACGATAAATGGTGGCTCGTGATCCTTCCACTCCTAGCATATCTAGCTGCAATCGGTGCGGAATTTGTTGCATTTAGGCTCAGTGCTTCCTATCTCAATCCAAGCATGTCGGACATCTCATTTAACAGGCACACAGATCATGTCCATCGCTGTTTATGATGGAACCAATCCATACCAGACCTTGACACTAACCGTCCTTTTCCCAGTACTCTTCAATATCATCGCAACAGGCCTTATCATCTTCCGTCTTATGAGGTGGCGCCGGAAGCTTTTGAAAGCCCTTCCATCCCGGAGCCTCACCAACTACTCAGCAGCAGCGACCGTTCTGGCAGAGTCTGCCTTTCCTCTAGCGTTGTTCGGGATATGTTATGTCGCCTCTGGCCTCGTCGGATATAGGCAAGCGCTGGCCTTGAATGCATTTGGCCAGAGGTTGGTGGAGGAATCGGGAGGGTCAATTACACATGAGACGCTTTCGGAAGGTATTGCAATGATGAATGCCCACACGGCGTTGGCGGCGTGGAACTATGCGTTTGAAGCGCTCTACAAAGTCTTCGCGGTACGTCTTTAGTCAAGCATCGGTTGGCTGCCTCCGACTCAATTACCCATGCATACAGATTCTCTCGCCGCAGTTTCTGATCTTTAGAATATCGACGGGACGGTCCTTTACACGCTCCAATGAAGTTACTGCTGCGACATTCTCTTCCCCGTTGGTGTTCGCCCCCTCCCAATCACTTAACTCCCAAAGAAGCGTATCGCAAAGGTCAACGAGATATACTTATAAGCAAGTTCAGGGCGATGTAAACTAGCACGTACGCAAAGTATATATTTCAGGTCTCATGCCATTGAGACCTAGCGCTTAGCGAAAATCGGCGACACAGACGTCCGTTAAATCGCACAGGTTAAGACGAAGCCGACATCAAGTGTCCCCGATTCACTCGGAAGACGCGAGACTGCAATCGTAGTCTGGATCTTTCTGCTTTGTTTTTCAAGGGGTCCACCGCCTGAACTTTATGCAGGGTTTGTCAATCACCGCACCAAAACGGGGTTGCAATACCCCCAATTCTGGTCTTGCCCTTTTCGTTCCTTGCCCGTGTTGAGTTGTGAGCAAGAATGACAAATATAATGTGCACCCAAACACACTTGTGTGGCGAGTGTGGGGGTGGAGAGGCTTCGGTAGGAGACTCGAGCCAATCTCCAGGTCGTGGGGTGAAGTGAGACCGCCAGACGGCTAGCCCCCAACGGACCGCAAGCGGTCCCAGATGGCGGCGGGTGACCGTTGATGGCTGAACCCAAAAACGACTGTGGCGGGCCAATGACATATTTAAATCACTCACGAGTCACTGGGAGCAAGGGATAACCTTTCCACAGGCGTAAGGATTCCAAGGAAGCACCTTTCGATAGGTGTAGATAGAGAGCACCTTTCAATAGGTGTAGCCTTTAACCTTTCCACAGGCGTAAGGATTCCAAGGAAGCACCTTTCGATAGGTGTAGATAGAGAGCACCTTTCAATAGGTGTAGCCTTT